>PVIR01005607.1:58025-71274 GCA_004026965.1 Petromus typicus | reverse complement strand
TAGCATGTGTAGGACCCTAGGTTTGATATCCAGGACCACAAAATAAAAGTATATAAACCTATGTTGTAATTGAGCTGGTGTTACACATCCTTCAAATGTCTCTCAGCTCATAACTTAGAAAAAGCAGGCTCTTTTCCATAATTCTTCCCTTCGTGTCAAGCTTTTTGCTTTAGAGGTAAATATTTAGCCAGGCATGGTGGTGCACGCCTGTAATCCCAGCACTCGGGAGGCTGAGGCAGGAGGATCACTGCGAGTTCGAGGCCAGCCTGGGCTACATAGCGAGACCCAGTCTCAAAAAAACAAAAACAAACAAATAAGGTAAATATTTAGTAGATCTTTTGGTTTATATCTTCTCTTTCATTTGTGGATGAAATTTCTTCGTAGTTCTGTCAAATAACTTCTGATGTCGGCCTTCTCCATCCAGGTGTCATAGCTTCTATAGCAAGCGCTACTCTCGGGCCCTCTACCTCGGAGCCAAGGCCATTCAGCTGAACAGCAATAGTGTTCAAGCCTTACTGCTTAAAGGAGCAGCACTCCGGAACATGGGCAGAGTCCAGGAAGCCATAATCCATTTCCGAGAGGCCATAAGGCTTGCGCCTTGTCGCCTAGACTGTTATGAAGGTAAGTGAGTCGTGTGAATCTACAGGCAACTGCATTGAGGTGGAAGGGGTCTCTGGGCCGGTATGTTCCAACTTTGGTGTATTAGAACCACCTGGGGAAGCGTTTAAACCAGCACGCTGCCGGGTGGGCATGGGGAGCGCAGACAGGTGCTGCTGGTTCTGAAGATCCCCACCAGTGTCGTTACGCAGACAAGTGTGAGAATTGCTGCAACAGGCATCTTACATTCTGTGAGGGCTTTCGCTAGAATTTCACCGCACCCTTTTAGAATCCTTTTTCTTTTTTCTCTTTTGGTAGTCTTGGTGAGGGGATAGTTGGGTAGGTACTTTATCCTTTTTTTCTACTTCAAACATGGCTAGGTGATTGAGAATCTCTGTGAGGTGCTGTCGTAGTTGTGTGAGGTGCTTCTCCTCGGTTTTGTCTTCATTCTTTTCAAAGGGTAACTGCCAGGAGGCATCGCTGGCTGTGGGAACTGGTCTCGCCACTGTGACCTTCCGAATGGGCATGATTGGGGTCCAGCTTTGTTCTGTTATGTAATGTTTGAAGTTCATGTGAACTGACCCGAGCAGTTCAAAGGACCTGTGCCAGCTTCAGCAACATCTGATGACTCAGTCACAGACATGAAAATAGATCTTACAAGATGCATTTCCTCTAGAATATATTTTTATAAGAATTTAAAAATAAACCTAGGAATCTAGGAGAAATTTGCTCTTAACAGGAAGATAAGTTCAAATTGGAGAAACAGAATTTGAAAGTTGGAGGAAAGAACAAATCTGCTTATACAGAGACCTATGCTTGGTGTGGATTTGTGTGAGGAAAAGAGGGTGTCTTTGTTCCAGAAAGAACTAACGAGGCAAACCTCTGCTTTGAGGCTTTTGGGGGTTTTTTTGAGACCAGATCTCACTATATGTCTCACTTTATATTCAAGGCTGACCTTGAATTAATATGTAGCCCCTGCTGGCCTTGAACTGTGGATTCTGCCTCAGCCTCCCAAGTGCTAGGATTACAGGTGTACGGCACCGTTCCCAGCAGAAGATAACTTCTTCATCTTGACACTAGTTTCCCTAGCCACCCAGCAGCACTGGTGATGCTAGCTCCTTTCTGTCACTTGTTTCACCGCGTTAGGGACGCCGGTGGGTAACTGCTACCACAGTGCTTAGTTGAGAGCTGTCGGAGTGATTAGGGCAGCAGGTGTTGCAGGGGGCCTGCGGAAGTTGAATCAAAGTGGTCTCCGATGGGGCTCCTTTCCTTTGCTGATGGACGCCCTGTATTTGTGAAGTTGTGTGTGTGTGTGCGCACGCGCTGATGGCTGTACTCACGTGTGTGTGCGTGTGGGCTATACCCATGTGTGTGCATGTGCACGTGTATGTGCGTGTGTGCTACCGCTGGCTGTACCATGGCCCATGAAGTACATTCTCAGTTTCCTTCCAGAGTTCCAGAGGGGCTTTAGCAAGGCAGTAAGACCTGATAGTAAGTGGTTGCAAACAACTGTGTTTTGAATCTCTCGTGTTACCTTTAAAAGTTAAGAGTTAGGTAACTTCTGGTTAAGTAACTGAAGTGTGTGGAAGAACGTGCACAAATGCTACAAATGCTGCTAGGGTGGAGGAGTATGCGGAGCACATCTGCCAGAGATTTTGTGGGTTTGGGGTTGAAGCTGTTTTTCTGTTTCGGTGAGTGCATTGTGCCAAAAAGTTCTTCCTCTGCTCTCAGCTTCTTGGCATGAAGTGCTGAGCTGCTGTATCTTGATGTGACCGGTCGAGCATTTTGCTGTCGGGATGAGAAGAGGCTGTGCCCACTGTCACACCCTGCTGGGTCCGGCTGGTGCTTCCTCCCCATGTGGGGAAGCCCTTGGCAGGTGCCGTCAGGGCGGCTTTGTGTCTCAGACGGTGGGGTCTGCCTTTCTTCCTACATGGCGTGGTAGCAGGTTCTTTAGTTTGTTCAACTAAAACTTCTGGCCCTCCCTCGGCCTACAGGTGACTGAACCCAGCTGTAAGTCACAGCGCAGGAGGCAGTGGACCTTGGTTTCTTCAGGAACTTCATCTCTTCCTGCTGTGATCTTTTGGCCATGCAGCAGAGTAATGAACAATGTCACGTTTGTTCTTCAGCCTTAGATGGGCTGCCCATAGGCCGCTGTTTGCCCTGCTGACGGGCAGCGCATGTGCCAGGCAGGTGCTCTGAGGGAGACCTTTTCCTTCTGTGTGGCTCCAGTCCAGTCTCGCCAGTGCTGTTCTTGTTGGCCTGTCCTTGGTCTGAAACTCTGAAGGTTTGCAGTTAGGAGTACACTTGGTGTGAAGCATGGCTTGGGGTGGTGATGTGACAACTTTGTTGTGATTTTTTTTTTTTTAGGTCTCATCGAGTGTTACTTGGCGTCTAATAGTATCCGAGAAGCCATGGTAATGGCAAACAATGTCTACAAAACTCTAGGGGCCAATGCACAAACTCTTACCCTTCTAGCCACTGTCTGTCTGGAAGACCCAGTCACACAAGAGAAAGCCAAAACTCTGCTAGATAAAGCCCTGACCCAGAGGCCGGACTACATAAAGGCTGTGGTGAAAAAAGCAGAACTACTTAGTAAGTATCTTATTGTCTGCCCATTTCATCATTGATATTTATAAAGCAAATCTCAGTTGGACTCCCAGGACCTAGCTGGTAAGAGATGATGAGGGCAAGGGTGTCCTGTGCAGCAGATCTGATCCTACTACAGTTGGTTTATATTTAGCATAACTGAAGTGTAGCCACCTAGACCTGTTTAAACCAGCTAAAATTGATTGATTCCTATTCAGCTGTCTGGTTTTAGTTTTCCTGAACTAGTATAGCTAACTGGTTTTAGCCAGTTGAAACAGTACTGTGTGTTTTTTCTTTTTCCTGAGTTATCTGGATTTTCTAATGACTTGACTTTTTTAGTATCTATGTAACTTTGTGATACTGAGGATTGAACCCAAAGCCTTCGCACTACCATCCTGCTCTTTTTACATTTTAAAATTTTGAGACATTGCCTCATTAAGTTGCCTGGGCTAGGCTTATACCTGTTACCGTCCTGCTTCAGCCTCCCAGAGTGCTAGGATTACGGGCACGTGCCACTATTTCTGGTGTTTTTATTTTTTTTAATTGTAAAGAAAAGTTTTGTCTTGGTTCAGGGTTCTTGTCCAGGGCCGAGAGACCGCATTGGTTTTGATTCAGGAATCATACGCTGAGGGATAAAGGGTGTACCTTGTGTCTTGATTTATGAGATTTGTGATGATCTCCTGAATTTGGGCTCTTTGGTAGATTAAATGTGTTTGGCTTTTTTTTTTTTTTTTTTGGAAATACAGTTAAGAATACATTTAACATGTTCCCACTGGCTTAAACCTCCTGGTTCAAGCTGCCTGGCAGTGAGACACACATTACAATACCATCACAAACATGTTTAAAAAAATTCGATCTCAAGCTGCAAATTCCTAACAAAATCCAAATTGCAATGCGCTTGCCCTGGTGAGTTACGCCATCATTCCCCTGGGGGTGTCTGCCCAGGCGTCATCGGATTACGGTGGTGGTTCCAGTTTTATGTGCGTGAGCTGGAAATACTGTCAAGGTAAGACAACAAGAGTCATTTTCTTTTTAGGCAGAGAACAGAAATACGAAGACGGAATTGCCTTGCTGAGGAACGCACTGGCCAACCAGAGCGACTGTGTCCTGCACCGCATCCTAGGAGATTTCCTCGTTGCTGTCAACGAGTACCAGGAAGCAATGGACCAGTATAGTATCGCACTAAGGTAGGTCCCGCACCTCCTGAGGGAGGTCACGAGGAGGGAGCAGTGGCGACCAGTGTGCAGCAGCGGTTCTGGCCACGCACACATACCTGTCCCCACAGCTGAAAACAGCACAGTGGGGCCCGGGATTTAGCTTACTGGTTCTGGCGCCTGTCTTTCAAGTGCAAGGGCTCCGGGTTCGATCCCCGGTAACCATATACAATACTGGACGTGGAGACTCACGCCCAGCAGCAACCAGTACCACATACCACAGTGCCGGGTGTGGTGGCTCACGCCTGTAATCCCAGCACTCGGGAGGCAGAGGCCAGAGGATTGCTGTGATGTGAGTTGGAGGCTGAGCTCAGGGCTAGCCTGAACTACAAAGCAAGACCCTGTGTCAAAAAAAAGAAAACAGCACAGTGATTGTAATGGCAGAAAACATGTACAAGTGTCTCACTCCTAACCCACACCCTTTCAACCCCCATGCTTGCTTGTGTAGACCTCGCTGCCCTCACCTGCACACATACCTGTTTTTATGGCTCTTCTAAATATTTATTTCTATTCTCCTTTTTCAAACCAGAGGGTCATAAGTATTTGAATACTACCTTTGTTCTCATCTTACTAAGATTTCCATGTGTCTGACCACTTCCTGGGTTATTTAGTAATTGAGGATTAAATCATTCCATATGGAGCTCTTGGCGCTGTGCCTGATGCACAGTAAATATGAAATAGTAGTATTTGTACTGTTTAATAGAGCAGAGATTTCTTCAAGGATTGTCTAAAGTCACAGTGAGAAGCTATGTGTAGTGGGGTCTGGTCACATCTGCCCACCTGCTAACCAGAGAGTTGTGCAGTGCTGTGTGCCTGGGTGCCCAGTGACCACTGGGGCTGCTGCAAGGCCTGGGCCCCAGTGGTAGCAGGTGCCTGACCACAGCAACCTGTAGAGGTCGCGGGGTCCAGAGGATGAGAGCTCTGGTGCAAGTGAGAGCTGCACGCAGCATCTCCTCTACAGACGAGCCTACGTGTATGTAGATGAGAACAAGAGGGCTGGGATTTAGCTCAATGGTTCCAGCGTCTGCTTCAGTCATAAGGTCTGGAGTTCAATCCCTGGTAACCACATACTACAATGCCAGTTGTGGTGACTCAAGCCTGTAATCCCAGCACTCAGAAGGCAGAGGCAGGAGGATTGCTGAATTTGAGACTGGCCTGGGCTACATAGTGAGTTCAGGGTCAGCCTGAACTACAAAGTGAGACCCTGTCTGAAAGCAAAAAAGAACAGGAGGCCCGGGGATTTAGCTCAGTGGTTCCAGCGCCTGTCTTGCAAGCGCAAGGGCCCAGGTTCGATCCATAACCACATACAGTATTGGGCGTGGAGACCCATACCCAGCAGCAACCAGTACCACATACCACAGTGCCGGGCGTGGTGGCTCACGCCTGTCATCCCAGCACTCGGGAGGCAGAGGCAGGAGAATTGCTGTGATGTGAGTTTGAGGCTGAGCTCAGGGCCAGCCTGAACCACAAAGTGAGACCCTGTCTTAAAAAAAAAAAAAGAATAGGAGTCCAGTGCGGGTTGTGTATGCTCTGGGGTAGTTCAGAAATAAATGAAAAAATAACAGACTTAGAGGCAGGATTTGCCAAAGATGGGACACTGTCTGGGTTGGGTGGTCATGAAGTCAAGAGGAAAAAGTGCTTAAAAGCCAAATAAAGGAATGTTCGGGAGGTGCTGAGTCTTGCAGGGTTTGGCACGCACCGTGCACATGGCAGAGAGGTTGAGACCGGCTTCTGGTGTTTGATTGCATCCTACGAATGTGGAACAGTTGGCCCGCGGAAGAACCTCTTTGTAATGCCATAGCTCAAAAAACTCCCTTGCTTTTAAGAAATTATGTTTGAACTTTTCTCTCAACGTTTGTTTGCCATTTTATTTATTATAGTTGGTAACCTCCTCTTGGGATGGTAGGGGAAATAGGTGAAAATATTTAAGAAATTTGTGGAGAGAAAAAATGGAGAACTCAGAAAATTAAGATGCCTTTCTTTCCCTTTTGGCGTGGACTGCCCCAGTCCAGGCTTCAGGCTGGACTGGTCCCAGAGGCCAGGGGCTAGCTCGCGGTTGCTCTGCGACGTTGCTCCGCTCACTGCCGGCTACCTAGGTGACGAATCAGGCCTTGGGAAACAGGCAGAGATTCAGGCCTCTCCTCTGTTTTGTTGTCCCCTAGTTTGGACCCCAATGACCAGAAGTCTCTAGAGGGAATGCAGAAGATGGAGAAGGAGGAGAGTCCCACGGACGCCACTCAGGAGGAGGATGTGGACGACATGGAAGGGAGTGGGGAAGAAGGGGACCTGGAGGGCAGCGACAGTGAGGCAGCCCAGTGGGCCGACCAGGAGCAGTGGTTCGGGATGCAGTGAGGGGCGCAGCCACCTCCACTGTGCCTCCTGCCCGAGGAGCTGTCCGGGGGATGGTGACTCTGCGTGCGCTTGGAGCAGGGCCTGTGCCTCTGTCTGAGCTCTGGGACTTCATGTAACCACCGAGTGAGCCGGCTGGCCAGCCTTCTGCGCACCCCGTCCTCGCCTGCAGCCTTGTGGGGGCCCCGGGAAGGGCCTCTGATACACTACCTGCCAGGAGCTCAAGGACTCGATGGGATTTGTCTGTGACCTGGGTGCTCTGAAGGAATGGCCCAGTCTCCGAGAGCAGGCGGTCCCCCCAGGTCAGAGGCCCAGCTGTTCCGGGAAGCCGTCTTTCTGGGCTACCCCCTAGTGACCAGCCTTCTGCACTGGTAACAGTGCCGTAAGCCACTGCAGTTCTCTTCCCGGCCGCCCTGGCACCTGTCCTTGGTCTTGGCCAACCTGAGAAGCCGGTGTGACAAGAGTGTGAGCAGAGTGCACAGGCGTCTGCTAATAAACTGGTTTGTGCAGTCAGTCGCTGTGTGGGGGAGCCCGTGTGGAAACCCTTCCATTTTCTATTGTCGCAGTCAGAACGCGTAGCGTGGCCCCGGCGTGTTCTGCCCTGGATTCCGTCTTCTCAGTTTGGGAGCCTGGCAGTTAAGAGGTTCGGCCAGCCATGCACTGGTTTGTCTGTCTGGTTTGGTGACTTTCCCAGGCCTCGAGTCTCCGGCCTGCCAACTCGCCTGTGTGGCGGCTGCTGGGCTCCTACCTGGCCCGGCCCGGGCATGTGGTTCAGCTTCTGTCCTGGATGGTCCTGGAGTGGGTGCTGCAGTCGTGCTGGGTGTCGGGAGACTGGTCACTGCCCTCGCCTCTCAGTCGGTGAAGGAAAAGGATGTCAGCGCCGCCCCCAAGTTTTCGTTACGCAGGATGATCAGAGGTGCTGTGAAATGCAGATCCGATGAGGGAAAGAGGTGCACAGTGGCAGTGGCTTAGGAACTTAGTCACCTCTTAGCTGCAGCTCAAAGGGGCAGTCACGTGAGGCCCAAGCTGCGTGGCCTTTCTTGATCTGAGCCGTCTGAGGAGCCCAGCAGGTGTCTAGGTCGCGCCAAGTGCAGTGGGCCGGGAGAGGCTGCCCTTCAGCCTGATGTCCCTTGTTGGTGTCGCCTCACAGGCTTCCTCAGCTCCGCCGCAGACTGTGCTTTGAGAGGTGAAACCTCGTTTCCCCGACTCGGAGGGAGCCCTGACCTACGGGTCAGGTATATATCCCCGGCCTTCCTTTCCTCAGCCTGTGCCTCTGTTCTGCTGGAGCGCATAGGCCAGGGTGGCCTGTGCGACCCCACAGACCCTTCCTCCTCAAGCAGCTCCTGGGCCAGGAAGCACCGCCCTACAGCTGTCCTTGCGCCGCTGCTAGGAGACTGGGCTGCCTGAGAAGGGGTCACAAGGTTCCCTGTGGTGTCTGGAGTGTCGTCACCTCCCACCTGGCTCTGGCTGCCAGGGTGCCTGGCTGTACCACCTCCTCGGGCCGATGCTTCCACACGCCAGAGCCCTTGTTCAGCAGGAAGCCTCTGAGTGCCATCCCCACTGGGAACCGGCTGCTGCCCCTCGCCAGGGGCGGGGCTGGCACCACTTGATGCCCACACACTCTTTCTGCTGGGGTCACAGGTGAGCAGGAACGCAGAGCCAGAGTCGGGGTGCTCCCTGCCCTGCAGTGTGGGCCTCCCATTTTCCATGCTGAGCCCCTGCTGGGTGCTGGAGACCTCACCCTTACTGAGCACCGTAGGGAGCTTTTGCTCCTGCTTCTGGGTTCTTCCTGAGAATGAGACCATCTTCTGCCCAAATCTGTAATCATTAAATGCAAGGGTACTTTTCAGTGACATCGTTTGCCAGGCCCAGCGCCACACCCTTGCTCAATCTAGGGGCAGGACCCCGGATCCTGGGATCTGTGTCTTGAGTCACTTCCCACCCTGGCTTCCTGTTCTCTGCAATCTTTCTGGACCAGACACTGAGATGCCTGCGGGGACGGGCCAGGGGTGGCTGCTCAGGAGTCCCAGAGGCCACAGGCCTGACATAGGAGGTCCCTGCAGCTCCGTGGGGCCCGTCCTGTGGGTGGAAGGCCTCCCAGGTAGCCCCTGGCCCTCCTCCTGCACTGGCTCACCTGGGGCAGGCCAGGGCCCGCAGGAGCCACTTCCCAAGCCCAGGTACCCTGTTGTGCCTGTGACCCGCTGTGGGGCTCCTGCTCAGGCCTGCCGGGCTGGGACTGCATTACCCACCGATGACAGGCAGCGAGGCCAGACTGGACGTGCACCGGGAGGCTGCTGAGGCGAGTCTCAAGTTTTCCAGTGCGCAGGTGCCTCCCTGCCCCCGGGCAGGAGGCAAACCTCAGCCTCCCCCTCTTCTCTGAGGCTCAAAGGGCCAGGCTGGCATCAGATGCTCCCTGCCTCGCATCATGCGCCCTCAGCCAGGGCCACAGCACGTAGCTGCCCGAGATGGCCTGAGAAGATGGCAGTGCTGACAGAGCAAATCAGCACATCACCTGGTATAAGCCACTACCCCAGGCTTCCTTAGCCGTTATAGCGTTAAGAGTCAGAATACCTTGTGCATTGCTGGTGGGACGTGGGATAGTGTGGCCGCTGTGGGACAGTCTGCCCTCTGGTTCAGCGGGTTCTCCTGGGGAGACACCCAGGGGAGTGCGAGAGGGACTTGGCCGAGATGCGTCCACGGCGTTCTCAGAGGTACTGTGCACAGACTCAAGTGGATAAATGACACGGGCGCCTCACAGTGAACTAGCACAGGTCCTCCGTGTGTAACCAGCGGCAGCCTCACCGCTGTTCAGACTGACAGGTGCCTTTGGCTAGTTCTGTACATGTTTGTAGAGCCACGGTGTCTGGTGCAGCACACCTTGTTTATACTGTACTCTGTTGGTTGGACCACACAGTATAGGACTGCGTGGAAGAGTTCCACAAGTAGAAGCAATGCCCTCGAGTTGGAGGGTGGTAATGTACGTCCTGCGTACAGTTCATTTGGCAACCCGTCCACTTGCCAGCCCAAACTCAGGAGTGGAACTCAGCTTTAAACAAGGGATATCCATATTCAAACCGGAAAAGGGAGGGAATTCAGACACTGCAGCAGGGACAGACGTTGAGGACATTGTGCTCAGTGCAAGAAGCTGCTTGAAAGGGCAGATATGCAGTGTGTCTGAGGTACTTAGACGAGTCAGAGACAGGAAGCCTGGAGGTCGCCGGGGGAGGGAGGAGGTCTTGTGACTGAGAATGGCAGCCTGGATGGTGACAGGTGTGTGGGTGGAGGGCCCTGGGGCTGCACAGTGTGGATGTACTCAGCGCCACTGAACTGCTCTCTTAAAAATGGTCCAGATGTCAAATTTTATATTTTAACACAGAAAAATAAAGAAATTGCTTGTCATCTGGCCATCAGATAGCTCATTATGACATCTTAATGTATGTGAAGTACGGTTATGTGTTTGAATGTGAAAAGTACATGTGACTGCACAAGTCATACAAAACCCAAGCATGGTGGTACACTGTAATCCCAGCATTTGGGAGGCTGAGGCAGGAGGATTGCCCTAAGTTCAAGGCCAGCAATCAAAAGTGGGGGGATTTATCTCATGGTTCTGGCGTCTGCCTTGAAATGCAAGGTCCCAAGCGCAATCTCTGCCACCAAAATAAATTCAAACAGCAGGGTGTAAAATTAAAATTATACCTATTTCTCAGTCTACGGACTCTTGATCCCTCCCACAGTAGGTAAACTTCTGGCTCTTCATAGAAATGAGTTTGTGCTTTCACAGTGATTGTTTTGGGAAAATCCCTTGAGAGGTCCCGTCCACCGACCCTGTGCCAACATCAGTGTGCCCTTTGCCCCCCACAACGCAAGTCCGTGGCACTCACCACACAGGGACAAAGCCATGTGTGCACCCTTGCGCCGTGGCTGGACACCTGTCCAATCTGGTATGTGTTGTTTGGGCAGTGCTGTTACACAGTGCGTGGTGTGTCGCCTCTCGGTCCAAGGACGCAGAGAGACCATTGCTTGCTCAGGGTCGTTACTGGCCGCCGTGGCTGGGAGGTGCGGCTTTCCTGGTGTGTTTCCTGTCCGAGTTGCAGAGCGCCAGCCTCCGTGGGCCTCACCTTTAGCCTCCCGGCCTGGCCTGGCTCGGCCAGGGCCAGGTCTCCCTAGGGACTTGATTTGTTTCAACTGCTCTTTTCCTTTCTTCTTCTTTTTTTTTTTTTTTTTCCTTTTTACAGTACTAGGAATTGGACTCAGGAACACTCAAGCAAACCTCTAATGCTTTCCTACTTTTGAGACGGGTCTTTTAAGTTTCCCAGGCTGACCTTCCACTGGTGGTCTTCCTGCTTTGCCCCCCACCCCCCCAGCCAGGATGACATGTACCGGGGCGGCCAGCCTGTAGGCCAGCCGTGCGTCATGATCGCCTCAGCCTCACGTCCTTGGGTCTGAGGGGAGGACTGGGCACTGGCCAGCAGGGCCAGCCGGGCCTGGCGGACCTGTGGCCGTTTTGTTCCGTCCAGGGCGTAGATCTCCCTAGAGCTGTGATCTCCACCCACCCCTGCCTTCGTTCAGAGCATAGGACCCTGGGCCTCTGTCCCGGGCCCTCAGCCCCTGGGGTTCAAAGGCTGCAGACATCTGGCTGTTGGGTCCTCTCCAGCGTCCTCTGTGCGGGGTTTCACAGCCACTTAAATCTTCGTGTCTGTCTCTCTGTAAACAAGCCTCTGTGACCTCCTCTGCGCTTACAGCGCTTCCTTCTTTGGGCAAATTCCCAGCAGGGGGATTTCAGAGCGAGCAGCGTACTGTTCTGGGAACGCTGCAGGGGCCCACGGTCCTGTTTCTCTGTGGCTCCCTCCCGCTGGCCTCCCACACCCCCGGCCAAACCCGCGGCCCCCGCGGCTGCTGCTGCTCCCTTCGGCCTTCTTGTGCTCCGCCAGCTCTGTCTCGGATGCTGCCGGAGGCGACGAGACTGCACTTGGTTGGGTTTGTGGGCTACAGTCCCCGGATCCCCGCCGCCACAAGGGGTGCCACACAAGCAGCGCTTGACACCGGCACTGAGGCTTTGGCCCCTCTGTGCCTCTGGTCTCCTGGGGCTGTCACCAGGTGTGGTGAGACACAGCAGGCACGGCAGTGCCCGGAGCCCTGGGGTGGTTGATGTGGCAGGGCCTTCGGGCCTGGTGTCCCTGTGGCTGGTACCTTGTCTTTTGCTCTTGGCCTGGACCAAGGTCCCAGCCTGCTCCTATGTGGCCTGAGGCCTGGTGAACTTGGCGCGACCCTGCAGCCCGTTCTCGGTCCCCACAGCCGGGAGTGGGAATCTCGGCGACAGCGCTGGGCACTGTGAACAGCCTCCTGTCCTGACAAGCCCCGTCCTAAGGGACGGAGCTGAGTGGCCCACAGTGCCCTCGGGCCGGCTGGCTCAGCACTGTCCCTGCAGCGGCTGCCACTGGGCCTCACTGGGCCTTGATGGCACCTGGTGGGTGGGGACAGGTGACTGCACAGCCTCCAGTGCAGCTCTTCCTGGGAAGGGGGCCCATGTGACCGTCACCCCAGGGAGGCCCAGGCTGTGTGTGGTACCCCAAGGTCACCCCAGGCTGGGTCTGCCCTGCCGCGTCTTTATTCAGATTGCAAGGTTGGGGCTGGGGCCAAGCTCGGGGCAGGGCCACTCTCAGACTGAGATCACATGAGAAGAAAGTGTGAGCAGCACAGGAAATCTGTGTCTGCAGCCCGGCTGCGCCCCTCCCACGGTGCTCACTTGGGAATAGTGTTCCCGTCACCCGAGAATCCCGTGTGTGTGCGTGGCCCGGGCTGTCCCAGGCCGCCCCTCTGCCTGTCCCTGTCCCTGCCTTTCTCTTTCCTCTCTACCCTTTGCAGAGGTAGCCACTGTCCTGAATTGTGCTTCTCTGTATGTATGTGAGTTTTTAGATTCTTGCTACATAGCCCAGGTTGGCCTCAAATTTAAGAGTCCTCCTGCCTCAGCCTCTCAAGTGCTAGGATTATAAGCAGCCGCCACCACACCTGGCTTTGAATTTTATTTTTATACTTTTTCTCACTGTAACCTTGGTTAAGCAGTGACCTTATTTTCCTAACTTGTAACATAATACTTTTGTTCCCTTGTCTCATTTGCACTAGTTTCTTGATCTTAAGTGATAGAGCCATATTTTTTCATATCTTATACTTAATATTTAGAAGATTGGTTCATATTGATATTGTTGTTACTCATTTTTTTTACTGAGACAAAGTTTCATTGTGTTATCCCAGATGGCCTCAAACTCCAAGACTCATGCCATCCTCCTGCTTCAGCCTCCCCAGTAGCTGGGCTGCTAAGTGCACACCAGTACACTTATCGTAATTTTGGAGTGTTTCGGTTTGTTTGTTTTTTCTCTTTTGCAATATTGCAGATGGAACTTGGCAGTGTTCTACCCATAAGCTGCTTTCCCAGTATTTTTTATTTTCATATTTTTAGGCTGCCGGGGATTCCCACAGAATTACATCCCCAGCCCTTTTTTTTT
>PVIR01005607.1:40479-57925 GCA_004026965.1 Petromus typicus | reverse complement strand
AACCCCGACCCTCCGTGCCCTTTTCATGGGCTGCAGCACCGCTGCTCTCAGTACACTTGAGCACGTGCTGAACTTGAGTAATGGCGAAGCCTCCCCATCCTGCCTTTCTTCCCCTGTGAAGCAGCCACATGTACTGGTTTCTTTTTTTTTCCCAGTGGCACTCACTGGAGATTGAACCAGGGGCCTCGCCCTTGCTAAGAAAGTGCTGTGCCTCTGAGGGCCATCCCCAGCCCTGTTGGTAATGTGTTTTCCAGAAATAAGCTGGAGCCACGTCAGTGTGCAAGTGTGGCCCCCTGCGTGTATTTGCAGAGATCACCAGGGAGATCTGGTCCTAAACAGGTTAAGATTTATAAACAAATACAGAAGGCTGTGGGTGGAGCTCAGCGACACTGCACCTGCCTGGCTAGTGCAAGGCCCTCAGCTTGATTTCTAGTACCAGAAAATAAATACAAATGGTACAGTTAGTATATTGGAAGTCACCAACCAAGGTATTTCGCTGTAGTTTCCAAACTTACACATTTTATAATTTCTACTAATTTTCCCAAAAAAACCAGCCAGCTGAAGTTGGCCAGTAGGTACTAGGCAAGTGTTGGCCTTGTTTCCAGCCTGCCACAACCTCACTGCAAGTGCACGCGGTGCTGCAGCCAGAGACAGGTGGAGCGTAGTTAAATGACTTTGAGACAGTCTTGCTTTGTCAAGCTGGCCCTGATCGCAAGGTGACCCTCCTGTCTTAACCCAAATGCTGAGGTTGCAGGGGTAGGGACTCTGACTGTGCCGCTGCAGCGCCATGTGGGCACATGGCGGCGTCTCATCCTCACCATTTGGTTGGCCCCTCCTATCTCTCTCCTGCCGCTCTGGCCATGTACTGTCTGTGGGGAGAGCAGTGAGCTTGTGCCCACACCTGACGTCCTCCTGTGTCTCCTGTCACACGTCCCCATAGGAACTTCCGGTCAGTGGGGCTGGCAGGGCAAGAACCAGCGCTGCTCCTGAGTCTTTAGAGCCCACGCTGACCCCAGGGCACCTGCCGCTGGCTTCTGGCTCCTGCATCACTTAGTGGCGGAGCCCTCCTGGGAGGAGCCGCCCTCCCGTCCCACCCTGGGCCTCTGGCCTGACTCGAACCGCAGTAGGGAGCGGAGCAGAGCCCGGTCAGGCTCCCAGGCCCTGGCAGATGCTGTCCTGTAATTAGATGGGTGGCGTGGTTGGGAGGATGGAGACAGCCCTGTCACCTCAGCAGGGAGCCACTCCCAGAACAGCGTCACCTGGGTTTGCTGACCTGGGCGCCTGGCTGAGGTAGTGTCTGGTGTCTCCTCCCTTGGCCATACTGCCTGTGCGCTTTGGAAGTCAGTCGGCCTGAGGGGCGGAGGGCTCCTCCTGGGCCTCTCCGTGTCTGCTGCGTTGCTCAGACCTCCCAGCTGCTCCAGGAGCCTCACTGGGTGGTTCTGTCAGCAGCGTGGGATCCATGAGTGTGCACCAGCTGCTGCAGTAGCCCCCTGCCCAAATCAGTGGGTTTACCCCAGGCCTTACTGTGCCCAACATTTCAGCATCCTAGTGACCATCACTGTAACTTCATCCTACTTTTTAAAATGAACAGAAAGGCCAGGGGTTTGTGGTGCCACACCTGCCTCACAAGTCCACGCTCCAGTGTTGTCCCCAGTATGGAAGGGGGGATGAGTGGCAGGGGCTGGGTGTGGTGGTGAAGGCCTGTAACCTCAGCACTCCGGAGGCTGAGGCGGAGAGTCACGGGGCTAGCCTGGACTGTTAACTGTCTGAAAACGCACCAAAAGCATGGCTGGACACCTGCTGCTGTACAGTCAGCGTTTCCTAGGCGGACAGCTGTTGCTGTTCTCTCAGCAAGCTGATGTCCTTCTTTCTCGGGCATTGCAATGTCCTAGTTACTTGGCATCCCGCCCAGGGTTGGCCCCCAGGCTAGTACCAGGCTCCCGCTAACCGCACTTCTTCTGAAAGGTGACTTCACGCAGCGAGGCCTTGTCTCGGACGCAGCGGACTTGACACTGGTCCTCTCCTGCACAAGCACCTTTCTGCCACTGTCCACTAAGGAGATGCCGGCCAGGTTTGTGATCTTAGCCAACTGGAAATTGAGGAAATTAGTACCCAAATGCAGCATGAGTACCCTTCCCAACTGCAGGTGAGTGAGTATTCAGAGCGTTTCATGTAGTTGGTGTCTCCCCCCTCTGCCCGGGGCTGCCCCGTGCGGAAGGCCCCGGGCCTGACCTGACCCCGGCCCCTTCACACCCACACCACAGCTCTGGTCGGCCAGGGGACCCACCCTGCACCCACTGGCTGTGGACGAGGCGCAGAGCATGGCCCGTGGGGTCTCATGTTGCAGTCGCCGGGCATGGGCACGAAGTGGGCCTTGGGGCTTTGCCAGTGAGGTAAGCACTGTTTCATATTTATGAAATACTCAGGTTTTTTATTTAACTGTCTTGTTTTAGGGCATCAAACTTATTTTCAGAATCTGCCCATCCCTGTGCATCTCACTGGGTCTAAGCAATACAGGACTGTCTTCTGAGCTGCGCACTCACGCTGCCGCCCCTGCCTCAGGTAACGCGGGCTACAGCGTCCAGAGGCCTGGGTGCGCCTGCCTCTTTTTCTACATTCTCCCTCTTCACTGCCAGGATGAGCCTGTGGCATAGGTCCTTAGCCCATTTTAGAGACAGGGTCTCACCAAGGCCCAGGCTGGCCTCAAGTTTGGACTAGACCATGTGGGATAAATCACCTACCTGGCTCCCCTAATTACCACTTCAGGAAACTTTGGGAGGTGTCTGGCAAGTAAAGACGGAGTAGCCTCCTGATGAATTCTCAGAGCTGTTGAGGTCTCACCAGACAGCACAGGCATTGCAGTTGGTGTTTTGCATTTGAGCAGTGTCAGAAGCCTCTAGATTGAGTGTCCCTTTCAGTCAAGCTGCTTTCAGCCTTCTCCCTGACATGTTCTCCGAAGCGCCATTGCAAACCTAGTATGTGGCCTAATGCCAGGACGTGGGAGGCCGAGGCAGGACTGCGGAAGGACGAGGCCAGCCTCGGGTACACAGTGAGACCCTGTCTCACCCCCCCCCCGACCCCCCAAAACAGTGAGCCCCTGTGAGACAAACCCGTCTGAGGGCCTGAGCACCTCCCCGGTCCATACCACACATAGAGATTTTATCATAGAATAGATTTATTTAATGGAAACCACGTCTGTGCAACACCTGTTGTTACCAGCACAAAAGGAAAAAAGACCTTTATTTACAGTCTAGTCAAACATGCGTTGTGATAAACTGACGCTTAGCATTTGAGTAAGATAAATGCATCACAATGTTTGTATATTGCACCAACATCTGTCTACTGCTTCGGATCTCATTAAATAAGTTACATTTAATACAGTGAGAAATAGTCTATGCACACTCAAACATAACAGGTTATCAGCTGGAGGCCTACATTTTAATCACTCAACACCTGCAGTGGTTTTTTTTTTATAAATAAGCAAACTGTACAGGGCCAGTTAAAAAGTAGCAGATCTCCGTCTCACTGCTACTTCCACCGGAAGGCATGCATTACAGCTCAGTATTGTACACTTAGGGAAGCTATGACCCCCGCAGAGAAATGTGGAGACTCGCTGAGGCCTTCTAGGTTCGTGGGAAAGGCTTCAGAGCCTCGTTCTTCTCACAGCAAAGAAACCAAACTTCTCTGGAGAGGCTTTCTGATTTCATTGTACATTTGTAGGTATTACTTTGATTTAAAAGCTAAAAACCCCATTGGTAATACACATTTCCTCCACATTACACACAAAGCCGGGAACTTTTTCTACTTGTTTTTCCCCAACATCAGTCATGCAGAGGGCTAGTAGATGTGTTGCTAAAAAACACACATGCACGCAACTGAACACCCTTACATTTCTGCAAAATGGTTTAGGAAGCGGTTACTCCAGTATTGCTGCAAAGGAAAGAGAGAGGAAATCAGCTTCATGAACCACGGGAGGATGTTAGAGTAACTACCCAAGACAGACCGACAGCGACAGACAGGAGGGTGCTCAGCCTCATCTCCGACGTCAACTCTCCCTAAGGTACCCCCACACGCTGCATCTAGAAGCAGTGGCTCAGTGACAGTGTCCTGGTGCTGTCTACCAGGTGGCACAGCCACCCTAATCCAGCCCAGGTGCCGAGCGGTGACAGCGGGTGGAGAGGAAGAGGTTGGGTGTACAGGAGGCAGGTGGTGAGGGAGCCAGCAGCATGGCCCAGGGCCCCACTGTCCTGGGAAAGTGCCCAGGCCTGGCTGCCATCCGCCTTTCTCTCCCTTCCTACTAACTGGGTGTGGGCCCGTTGCTGAAGCTGAGGGCTGCCAGAGCCCTTGGTGTGAGGGGCTGTGGGCTGCGGTGCCGCCGCCCCTGAGCTCACTGCCACCCGCCAGGCCTGGGAGGCGGCTGAGCTCGCTCCTGTGCTCGGTGCAGCCTCGAGCCTCGGCGTCTGGGCCCAGCTCCACTGCACAGGCCTCACCTGCAGGCAGGCAGGGGCCTGGTGGTGCTGGGGAAGGACAGGGCCGGGGGCTGGGACTCAGCCGCCCTTGACTGCTGTTCAGACTGAGGCGGGGCTGCCCAGTTGACCGCCCTGGCTGCACGAGCCGGAGGCTGAGCCACTCCAGCAGCAGCTGACGGCATCGGCACAGGCCTCGCTCCTACCGAGGCCACCCCCACCCCACTTTTGTAAAGGCTGCGAAACCAAGGAACTGAGGCAGGAAAAGCTGCCACTTGGGTGAGTCTGGTTTCCACTGCTCGCTGCCCCACCCGGCAAGCCCAGGCCTCCTGTTCAGGTCTGTGCCTCAGACACATGGCTTGCATTTAACCCACTCAGCCCACTCTAAGCCTCTCGCCACTCAAACCGCTAAGAGCCACGGTGCCCCAGGGCCACCTCTGGAGCTCTCTTGCCCACGGCCTACGACCAGCGTCCAGCCCGTCCCTGTACCTTCTTCAGAGGAGGGTTCCACCATCTGCAGTACAGCCCGCCCCCCAGCATACAGAGCCTCGGGGCCTTCCCAGGAGCAGCTGGGCCTCGAGCCTTGCCACTTGGCCACCTCAGGCCGTTAAAGGCTGGGGGAGGACAACAAGCAGCGCCCTGCCTGGCACTGTGTCCTGGGGGAGGCGATGAGCCTCAGCCATAGGTGCGCCAGGGAGTTCAGTGGCCCAGAGCCCAGGGAAGGGGTTCCTCACTGAGGCCTCCCTCAGCACCACAGGGCTCCCATTAGCACCCTGCGGCTGGTACTCCCCACCCCCACCAGGGCAGCAGCCCCACAGGAAACAAAAGGGCTGCCTCACTGGCGGCATCACCTTGGCTAATGCATGCCCATTCCAGGGGAGAAGATACTCACGTTAGTTGACAGATGACGGAAGGCATTGGAGGGAAACACCAGAGTTAGGACTGTTAATGACTCACACGCTGCTGTAAAACTGAGCTCCAACATGCGCAAACATTTCTCAGATAACAGTGAAGGTTAGTGCCACATTCAAATAAAAATAGTTCTATACAATATGTTCAATTTGGTCATGTGCTATTTACAGATTTTACAAAACACGCACATACACACACACACTTCCCTCACACCAGGCTCCATCCAGCCAGCAGACGTGGGTGAGATGTGTACCCCAGAGGACAGCACACAGACCACTCCCACGACCCTGTGCATCAGGACAGGACCCTCTTCCCCTCAAGCAGAGTAAGGTAAAGTCCTACTCAACCTACGAGAAAGGCGGACTATCTATGAGATAGTTTAAGCCACTTTAAGAACAAGACAGCTATTTTTCTCTGTCCATTTAAAATGTTTTATTTTTCTTTTAAAACTAGATTGTGAAATGCCCTTGAAATAGGCGATGTTGGCAAAACAATGTCTGTTACAATAAAGGACAATTAGACATTTAAATAAATAACCTTAAAAACTACGTGGGACACGACCCCAGGTGACTGAGTCTGGAACAGTGTTTTCTGCACAAGCGAGACAGGCATACCTCTGAAGACGGTGTAAACAGAACCGGGACCCTAAGAAGCCGAGTGGGGCGGGCAGCGGGGTGGACGGCGGCGGGCGGTGAGGGAGTGCCAACCAAAAAATACTGACTGAGGTAGCGGACTCTGCTCAGTGCAGAAAAATTGGCTTATGAATAGAAATTAGACTGTGATATCAAATTAAACCCAGGTAATCATGCAAAAGATAATACATGCTATTTAGTTTTTTTTTAAAAAAACCCACACATTCATTTCCTAAAGTCTGCTGCCCATTAATTTGCTGACGTCTGCTGGCTCAACTATTTTTATACAAGGATGAGTATTAAACAGAACACTGTACATGCTCTTTCATCTACAAAAAAATATTTGCATAAAATAGTGTTAGTTCTCTGTACATGTCAATGGACACTTTATGTGTATAAAAAAGGAAAATCTTGAGCCCCACTGTAGTCAGAAAAAGCAAAACAAAATCTAGAGTATGAAACCTCCTTCACCAGCCAATATGTTCATGTGAAAATTCAGCAGAAATAGACAGTTGCTTTAAACAATAAAAAAATGAAGTTAGACATCTTCTGCACGGAGAGCTGTCAGTCAAGACCAGAACATATCACTAAAGTTAGTGTCTGTGCTATAGACCCAGACCACCAGGGGCAGCATGAGCAGCACAAACGGCCAGGAAATCCCATCGGTGCATGCTGAGAACGAGCAGGAGTTGGTGGGAGGCTGCACACATTCTTTACCAGGTTCCAGGTAGTTGCGGGCCACAAACTTGAGCGTCTCGTCCATGAGAATCACGGGCAGGGAGATTTTCAGCACCATCAGCCACTGGGTCAGGTTCAGCGGTGTGATCTGGAAGATGAGCTGAGACAAGACGCCGACGCCGCGTCATGCCTCCCTCAAAGGAGGGGAGCCGGCCCGGGCCTGCCCGGCTTTCCCCTCCCCTCTCCCCTCCTTCCTCCCCCCCTCCCCCTCCCCTCCCTCACTCACTGGCAAGGGCTCTACGTAGAGGATGAGGAAGTGGAGGGACATCGATAGGCAGATGGACCCCACGAGCCAGATGTTCTCCCACGGGGGCATCCTCAGCAAGGACTGGTTCTCGGACAGGCTGAGGGAAGGGAGGGAGGTAAGCTCAGCGTGGAGGCAGAGCCCACACGCATAGCAGACGCGCTGGCACTGCCATGCTCCCGAACACCAGCCTCATCCTAGGCACTCTGATTGCTTTTGGCCTGGATGAAGCAAAGGCAGGAGACACTGAGGTGAGACAGACTGTCAGCAGAGCCCACAGCGGGCTCCACGCTGCTTAAGAGCCCTGGACTACTGAGAGCTTTCCATTTTTCTCACTGGCTGCATCGGGCACCATTTGTGTCGATGCTGAAGGCAAGAGCCCCTGCCCCATGGCTGCCAGCACACATGGGCCCCAATGTCCCCGGGCTTGGGCTCCACTGTTTTTGTTAAGGGCTCAGGACTTAGCTCAGTGGTTCCAGCATCTGCCTGGCAAGCTCAAGGTCCTGAATTCAATCCCCCATACCATGTACCACAGTGCCAGGTGTGGTGGCTCACACCTGTCATCCCAGCACTCGGGAGGCAGAGGCAGGAGGATTGCTGTGATGTGAGTTGGAGGCTGAGCTCAGGGCCAGCCTCAACTACAAAGCCAGATCCTGTCTCAAAAAACTAAAAAAAAGGGAAAAGTTCTTAAAAACCTTCAGCAGGGCATTCCCAATACTTCCTGGAGGTGCTAACAGCTTAGGCTGTAAGAACTAGGCTGTCTGATCTCCCTTGTGGGAGGAAAGGGCTTTCCTGTGACCCTCACACTCCCCGTGCCCCAGTGGCCAAGAGCGCTTGGCTCAGCCCATTGCGCACTCACCTGTTGAGGGCATTACACATCTCTATGGTTACTAGGACAGACAGCGCCATCGTCATTGGGTACGGAGACTCAAAGACGGCACAGTCTACTCCTTCAAAGTCTGGGTTGTCCTCTTTGCATTGTAGGAAATGACTCTGCAACAAAAGGCCATGGTTAGTCCCCCATCAGCCAAGTCCTTTTTTCCTTTTCCTTTCTTGTGGTATTGGGGCCTTCACATTGTCCCAAAATAAAGGACAGGGGAATGTAGTCAGAGTCCCAAGTTACAAAGCTGCCCAGCCTAGGATCAAATCTGCAGTCCTCCTGCGTCAGCTTCTGAAGTCCTGATCCAGATTCCACCCTGAGCCCACACCTCAGACCCAGGCAAGTGCAGTGGCTGTGGAGAGTTCCACTCTAGCTCCCAGAGAAGCCCTGGTCCCCGAAATTCATCTTAGGTGCAGAACATATTGTTTAAATGCTAAGAGGATTCACAAGACGCCAAAGCCACAGAAAGGTCAAGGGCTGGCAGCACTTCACACCCAAGGTTCAGAAAGAAAGGGGCTAGATACCAGCTGGTAGAAGGACACTCTGGGACCACCGTCAGCAGCGATGAACCACCACGCAGCAGCACCCACAGTCGCAGCGCCAACATAACCTGGGAACAAATACGACGCTGCTGAAGCATTTGGGGCATGGCTGGCACTACTCATATGGTATCAATCCCCAGAAGACCAAGGTGAGCCACGGCCCAAGGAGAACACTGGAGCTCCTCCAGTTCCTGCAGCTTCTTGTGCCCAGTAGCCAGCGTAGCTGGACCACAGGGGTTTGGGTTTAGGTCTAAAATGTGGCCAGCGGTGGGGCCTTGAGGAGGTGACTTGACTGGGGGCCCCCTATTCAGCGGACTAACCCACCACAAGTTAGTTCCGGCTGGCTGTGCTGCTGGAGGAGTCAAGTGCTGAGAGACCTGAAAGGGGGTTGTCTTGTCCTCAGCCAGGCCAGCAGCCTTCCTGTGCCACAACCCTCCACCGTGCTGTCTCTGTCTTTGAGCTAGTCAGAAATGGACTGGAACAGCTAAAGTCCTTTCATAAAGGAAAGGGTACTTCTGGTGCAGAAGGACCTTCACTGTCCTCTTACTAGGGTGCCCTCTCTGTCAAAGAGGGACTATGAGACCGCAGACCTGTGGGCAAATGGAGACTGCCCAGTGGGACATGAACTCTCGTCTGTTCCTAGAGGTGTAGCAGAACCTTTCTACAGAAGCCCTGTTGGAGCAGCCAGTGCCCACGGCGCATTCTGGGACGCCCTCCTCAAGAGCATAGGACTTGGCAAAGTGATCACAAACACACAACAGAGAATCCACAGAACTGTCCCCACCTGGCAGCACCCTCCCACGCGACAAGTGCTCACACCGCTAACCCGGGGACTCTATGAGCGCTAAGGCAGTTACTGTGCAACTTTCTAACAGGCAGGGAGAATGAAAGACGGGGCTGAGTGCTAGCACTTGCAGTAGGAAAACAAACTGTCTGCAAGAACCCGGGGAGGGGCAGATCCACAAGAAGCTGTCCAGGCTGAGCACCCTTTCCACACTGGAATCTCCTGCCTCTCTGGCCCTCAAGAGCCCTGACCTAGAGTGGAGAAGAGACCTGGCCCTGAAGAGAAGGCGTCAGGTATACATGACATGGCTTGTGCATGTATGATGGCAGGGGAGCAACCTGTTCCTTGGGGAGCTCAGTTTTTACATTGGTAATTATTTACGCACATCCCACTATCCTTTTTTTTTTTGAGACAAGGTCTGGCTTTGTAGCTCAGGCTGGCCCTGAGCTCACTATGTAGCCCAGGCAAGCCTGTAACTAACTCACAGCAATCCTCCTGCCTCTGCCTCCTGAGTGCTGGGATTACAGGCATGAGTCAACATGCCTGGCACTGTGGTATGTGGTACTGGTTGCTGGTGGCTGAGTTTCCACACGCAGCATTGTTGTATGTGGTTATCAGATCAACCCAGGTCCTTGGGTTGCCTTGCATGACAGGCACTGGAACCACTGAGCTAAAATCTCCGGCCCTCGCTATGCCTCTTAAAAAGACAGGACCCCGCCCACATCATCCTCTGCACACAAAGCCCAGTGTGAAAAGCCTGACATCCAACCGCTCATTTCCAAAAGCCCTGGGACGGGTCGGGTGCTAAATTAGGCTAACTATAAAGCAGCTTTAGGTACATTGGGGATACAGTTATGGATCTGGGAGACCAACTTCAACTTTCTGTAACAGCAGGGGCACAGAAGAAAAATGTACTTTTTAATACATTTGCAGAATTTTGACCCATAAACATTTTGCTTAGAAAGTCAGCAACATAAAAACTACTCACAGCCAATAGCCAGGTAACGGAAAAAGAGCCACCCGCTGATAAGTGGCTCCTTCGGGTTGCGGGGCGGCTTGTTCATGATGTCCAGGTCAGGAGGGTTGAAGCCCAGGGCCGTGGCAGGCAGCCCGTCGGTGACCAGATTGACCCAGAGCAGCTGCACAGGAATTAACGCCTCAGGAAATCCAAGGGCTGCTGTCAGGAAAATACTGTTCCACCCAAGGAGAGAGAGACACAGCACAGTGACTTCCGAGGGGCTCAGCAGCTCCGCTGCCTCCTCCTCCAGGCAGTCCCTGCGCCCGGCTCGGCCACTGGGAGTAACTCGAGGCAATCACAGACCATCTATCTATATGCCTCGGTTTGAACCTGTGTTCACTGTTAGACTCGAGAATTTCTGTCTCATTTAAACTCACTGCTATGTTGAAGCCGTCTCTGCATACTGGCACAGGACTCCCACCATCCCACCCCATTACCTCTGTGAGGACCCCTCCCCCGACAACCCGACCCAGGCACCAGGACAAAAGTGGTACAGAGAGCATACTGGGAGAACGCCGTGACCACGGCTGTGGTTACAGCAACACAGCGGGGCCATCAGACACCCACCAGACCACCTCTCCCACGTTGGACGAGATGAGGTAGCGGATGAACTGCTTCATGTTGTTGTAGATGGCCCGCCCCTCCTCCACAGCGGCCACGATGGTGGAGAAGTTGTCATCCGCCAGGACCATCTCGGAGGCAGTCTTAGCCACCGCTGTACCAGAACCCATGGCAATGCCAATCTCAGCTTTCTTCAGAGCAGGGGCATCGTTCACACCATCGCCCGTCTGAAAGGGAAGGCACGATTGGCTCACACACCTGCCACCTGACGGCCTGGGCAGAGGCGTGGTGACCGACAGGAGGGAGGCCAGACACCGCCGTGGGTCTCGGCGTGGCGCCACAGAATTCCTCTTTTAGAGGTTGGTACCTGACGTATTTTCCCTGAAAGTACAACACTGCCGGATGAGTTTGCTGGAGACTCAGACTGCGCACACGGGATCTGCTCTGTCTGCACCATACTTTACATCAAAAGTAAAAATGTCACCTACCATCATGAGGGATAGATTCATGTGGATCAATCTTAGGTAGAAAAAGTACAGAACTGCAGTCAGTCATGACTCTAGAATTTTAGCAAAATTCTAAATATTACCTACAGATACAACAATACAATCCCCATTTATATTTTTTGTACTTTTACCAAATACTTTTTTTTTTTTTTGAGACAGGGTCTCGCTTTGTGGTTCAGGCTGGCCCTGAGCTCAGCCTCAAACTCACATCACAATCCTCCTGCCTCTGCCTCCCAAGTGCTGGGATTACAGGCGTGAGCTACCACGCCTGGCACTGTGGTACGTGGTACTGGTTGCTGCTGGGTGTGAGTCTCCACACCCAGTATTGTTATGTGGTTACCGGGGAATCGAACCCAGGCCCTTGCGCTTGCAAGACTGGCGCCGGAACCACTGAGCTAACTCCCCGGCCCCCACCAAATACTTTTTTTTTGAGATGGGGTCTCGCTCTGTAGTTCAGGCTATTCCTGAGCTCACTATGTAGCTCAGGCGAGCAAGGCTTGAACTCACCGCAATCCTCCTGCCTCTGCCTCACGAGTGCTGGGATAACAGGCCCAAGTGTGAGCCATCACCCCATACCACCCCAACAGGTATGTGGTATGTGGTGCTGACTGCTGGTGGGTGCGAGTTACCATGCCCAGCATTGTTGTAGGTAGTTACTGGCGCTCGAACTAGGGACCTCGTGCTTGCAAAGCAAGGCATAAGAACCACTGAGCTAAATCCACGACCCACTTTTACTAAATTCTAACTTTAGAATATTGGTTACCTCTGAGTGTGTAGACCACAATTGGTTTTGAAAACACAGTTTTTTTGTTTTTTTTGTTTTTTTTTTTGAGGTCTCCAACAGAACACTCAGGTTTATTTGCCTTCCATCCCTGAGAGTAGTTTACTCTTCATCAAGAAGTCAACTCAGGGGCCTGGGATTTAGCTCAGTGGTTCTGGCACGTGCCGTGTAACGGTCAACACAATTATTCTTTTAAAAGTTATATTGTACAGACAAGTAACAGAAATCAAATATAATAGCAACACATCAGGGAAGAAGTCAGATTAAGACAATAACACTGCCAGTGGTTTACAAGCACTCTGGAGATGGAGCCTGGGGGAGGTCCAACCCCCGCCCCCACACACACACGGGAGTCATCTGGCACCACAAGACCGACAGTCACACTGGCTACTTCTGTCCCAGTAACAGCATGTATGTAAGATGAAGCATCTCTAGTAAGACAAACGCCAAACTCTTCCTCTGTGACTGACTTCCAAGGCCTTCTAGGTTTTAAACTATGCTGGGATCCAACAGCCCACCAATGACTCACTGATAACTCTAGAGAAAACAGCTGAGAATGTGACAAAAGGAGGTCCAAATTAGGAGGCCACTACTAAAAAAAGTCAGAAGTAGATTCTGCTGCTTGTAACTTCGAAGGCGCCAGCCCCAGCCCGACACTCACCATAGCTGTGATCTCATCGAAGGACTGAAGGAATTCCACAATCTTAGACTTGTGGGAAGGTTCGACTCTTGCGAAACAGCGAGCATTCAAGCAGGCATCTCTCTGAGCTGGGGGGCTGAGTTCATCAAACTCCCGACCTGTAAAAGCCTTCGACGTCACGTCCTCATCCTGGCCAAAGATACCAATGCGGCGACAGATGGCCACGGCAGTCCCCTTGTTGTCCCCTGTGATCATGATAACTCGGATGCCTGCCTGCCGGCACAGCTTCACCGAAGAGGCCACTTCGATCCTGGGAGGGTCCAGCATGCCCACACAGCCCACGAAAGTCAGGTTGGTCTAAGGCAGAGAAACACTGAGCTCAAGCAGGTGGTGTGTTAAAAACCGGCCAGTTACACAGGACTGCACTAATCTCTCTCCTTGTGTCTCTGGGACTGAAGCTAGGGCCTTACAGACACCAAGCAGGCGCTCTACCACTGAGCGACATGATCGGGTCCTTTTTTTTTATAAGCTCAAAGTCACTACATCTCATTTTCAAATTACTCTCGAACTTGGAATCCTTAGCCTCAGCCACTCAAGAGTGCTAGGATTACAGGCAGCTGGCCCAGTTTCCAAGTCATTCTTTAATGTCTTATGACAGCAGTCTAAAATAAGGAAAGCAAACTGATAAGAGCATTTTGAGTTTAGGCGGGTCGGTGGTCCACAATACTGACTCTTTCCTTCTAAGCTTTAGGATATCTTACTGTGGATATGGAAATTTTACTCTGTTGAGAAGAATGGAAATAAATACATACATAACTCCAAAAATACCTCTCAGAAAATTTGGGTATTTTCACCTTTAAAAAACAATGACTATTTTTAGAAAATTTATATGAGAATTACAAATCAGGTTCAATGTGGTTTTTCAAGCTAGTCATTAACTATGTATGTCTGAAGTAGCAGTAACAATTATGAGGGTGACGGTGGCCTGCGGAGAAACCACCCCCTAGCTCCTCAAACAATGGCCACGCAGGCCAGGAGGAGATTCCGCAGCTACCTCATACTTGATGAAGTTGGCAGAGTCCTCCAGGTGCATCTCTTCTCTGCGCAGTGGGTTGTCGTGGGTGGCCAGAGCCAGGCACCGCAGAGTGTCGCTGCCACTGCCCCACTCCCGGATGACAGACATGATCTTCTGTTTAACTCCAGGGGTCATGGGGACCTTGGTGCTCCCAACTCGAATGTGGGTACACCTGTCGATGACACCCTCTGGAGCACCCTGGGGATATTATAGATTGAGATCAGTTTTACTCGCTGGCCCCTGGGACTTTAGCCCAGGCTGAGAAGAACTCGGGCGCAGTCTGCTACGCTGTACTTGCCTTCACGAACATCTTGCTCATGGATGTCCGGCTTGGTTTGTTTGGTGTGCAATACACAGACATTGATTTCCTATCACGTGAAAACTCTAAAGTAAATTCCTTTTTCATGAGCTGTTTGATGACCTGTAAGGAAAACATATTCTAGGATAACCCATTTCTGTACATCTCCCACGTGTTCAGCAAACAGGGACATGGCACCTATTCCATGACAGATGCCCAGGATATAGCAACACAAAAACAACTTCTTGCCCTTGTGAAATTTGTCTTCTAGTTTAGGACAAAGGACTACAAACTCAAAATGCACTCTGTGCTATGGACAAAAAAGCCAGTGAAGAAGGCAGAAAAGCTGCTTAAACACAGGCTGCGATGTTTTAGTCAGCAGATGACAGGTGGCAACAGGGAAGTTGAGCCCTGCAGGCTACGACCCCGATCTAGGGTGACAGGACACACTGTGCCTTCTGGCACACAGGGGACTTGGGTGAGCCGATGCACTTCCTAACACATGAAAGTAGAAGACAATGGAAAGCCCCAAACTCCAGCTGCTACACACCCTTGGGATGTGAGCAGCGCCACACAGCACAGTGAGGGGAGCGCAACTGACAGACAGCCCTGGAGGTGGAGTTCTGGCCAGGGCAGTGGAGCCAGGTACTGTCACAGGAGGCTGCTGGGGTTATAAAACAAGGCCAAGGCATCACGGGAACAATCTGAAATAATTCTAATGGCTTTAGGAAATGAGCAGCTACTTGGAGTCTGGGACACTAGCAGTATTTAAAGCCACAGGCCCCGAGAAGATAGTAGAAGTGGAAGGACAAATGGACAAAGCTAGGCATGGGCCTCCAGTGGTCCTTGAGAGCACCAGGCTGGTGAGATTCAAAGAAAAGGTGAAGAGAGAGAATAAGCCTAAACTCTTGGAAACCAAGTGAGTTTCAAAGGGAGAAGTCAGCTGACAGTACCAGGCGACGGGTCGGGTCAGACACGTACTGAGAACCTTCAGGCCATTACCCACAGATAAAGAGAGACCGCTTTTTCCTTTGCAGTTTTTCGCATATGGGCCAGGACTGCCAGGAAAATCTCAAACATCTACACAAGTGGAACTCTGTTGCCAGAAAGTATGCCACGAGCATGAGCTGTAAGTCTCCTGATTAGTGTCAAGATACACCCTGCTAGCCAGTGCAAAATTTTACCATGTACATGGTCTACCTCAGGGCTTTCTGCTGCTACTTAGTGTGGTGAATTCCATGGCTCCTCCCCAACATAACCACAGCATACAATCTAGGAAGCTGAGAGGTTTGGAGGGCACACAGCTGGTCAGCCAGGCCAGGCACCCGAGAGCATCTGCCAGCCACTGAGCCACCTCAGGGGCAGAGGAGTGTGAGCGCTGAGGCAGTCTGCAGAGACACGACCAACAGCTCCGAGGCTCAAGGGCTGGAAGTGCCAGGGCGGCATCCCTGCGAGGGAAGCACATCTATCAGGAGTGGCAGCCGGCCACATGAGCAAAGCAGCGAGTCCTCACTTGCTCTCTGCTGGAATACCAGTCTTGCTCTCAAGTGGGAATGGCAGTGAGGCGTTGACTTCTGGGACTTTCCGGCCACTTCTGATGCTCTCACCATGCAGCCAGACCATAACTGTGCTGGTGACAGAGAAAGCCCCACCTTCCAGGCTACACACCGTTCCTTCCCTTCACGTCTATCTACAGGTCTAACTTCAAACAATTACAAACCTGCCCATGGAGGAGTCACCTCTGTGATACTAAGGTAGATAAAGTAACAGCTGTCACACAGCATGGCTTTGAAAGGACTTCCCTTCCTGCTTACTGGTTATCAGAGAGGGGCCTTAACACGTGCTGGCTTGAACCTCTGCATGCATAATGATAAGTCTGTGGAAGCTAACCATTTACAAGCTACCCAGCAGGAGGCACACAGATAGCACCAGGGGTTCCAGCTGCTCAGCAGCAAGACATGAACTTTCACCCACTGTCATCACTGTGACGTAGTGAACCTGCAGGGCCACCGCTCCAGCACCCACGCCAGCGGGAACGGAATGCCGAGAAGCTCCCCGAGGCCTACACTGCCTGGGACTCTGTGACTCCAGTATAGGTCCTCCGAGGAGTCGCCATTAAACTGAGGCGCTCTCCTTAGCCTGGTAGGCCTGGAGTGGGAAGCCAGTTCTTCCCCACCCCACCAAGGGAGGCCTTGGTGTCCCTCTCTGCAAGTGCAGAATGGGCTCCGAGTCCTTTCACACATGCCATGCTTGCGCACTCGGGGTAGTGAAGCGCTCGTCCCCAGTAAGCCTTCCTGCTCTGCCCTGGATCCCCAGAGATGAAAAGGGTTTGCAACAAGCAAAAGCATAAATATTATAGCTGACAATTCAAGAGAAGGGGACTTGCCTTTGTGTAACTTGTGCAACTAAAAAAACCTTCCACCCCAATCCTGTTCCTTAAACATATAACCCACCCCTTCTCTCCTCTCATACGAAATCTACCAGGAAATCCTAAGAAATTAGAGAAGCCCTACAAAGTTGCCTCAGGTGCCAAATCTGGTCTGACAGGCCCACGGCATGCACAGCTGGCCCTCATACACCAGAATCAAGTTGTAGGCAGAAGACAGCGCTCTGCTGACAACAGGTCTGAAGGACTGTGGAGAACCTCGTGGCTGTGCAGGGATGGGGGGTAGGAAGTGGTCACAGTGACAGTGGGTAGGCACGGGGTTTCAGGTGTGTCTTACTGGGCGGCATTGGAAATAGGCAGATGTAGACTCAGGACCCTGACTTGCATGCTGAAGTTGCTGCTGCTCCTTTTTGGAAAAGGGAATATGATGCCCTCAGCATCTATGCCTTCTCCGGCCTCTGCGGTTCTGTCTCATCACTGAGATTGCTACAGCAGCCTCCTGCTGTTGCTCTACACCTGCCCCTGCATTCTCATGGACTAGCCCTGCATGGCCTCCTGCTACTAAAACTCAGTCTGCACAGTGCTCGTCATCAAAGCTACCACCCAACACTTTGGCCAGGACAGGCCAGAAGCCACTTGCGGCGTAACAGTATCGTAAGTCTAGTGGTTGAGGCGATCGCAGTGCTAGTAGCTACTGCAGACCACTCAAACTCAGGTCTGGCCTCACAGGGCTTATGAGGCCACAGGAAGCTAGGCACAACATTGAGCCGGCAGGTTCAATGGTTAAGGAGATTATAAATTAAAAGGTTGAGGCACAACATTGAGCCGGCAGGCTGTGGTTAAGGAGATTATAAATTAAAAGATTCAATTTCCTTTACAAAGGATCGATGAAGTTTTCTTGTGTTCACTGAGAAAGCTGCATTTCTGAAGCGACTTGGAATTTGTCAAGTTTTTTTTTTTTTTAAGGTTTTTTTTTTTTTTTT
>PVIR01005607.1:0-40379 GCA_004026965.1 Petromus typicus | reverse complement strand
TCCCCAGCCCGGAATTTGTCAAGTTCTTCTAAGCTGCTGTATTTACTCCTGTAAAGCTGTTCCTAATGATCCCGGGGTGTGGTACTTGGCCTGGAGCCACACCACAGCTATACCAAGCTACACCTCCAGCTCCCACAATGTGCCACTCATTTCCTTTCCCTTTACTGGGAAGTTTTATCATTGATTTTTAACCTTTTTCCACTCTGTATACTTAATGCTTAATTTTCTTTAATGCTGTTTTTTGTTTTAGACAGGGTCTCACTTTTGTGGTTCAGGCTGGCCCTGAGTTCAGCCTCAAACTCACATCATAGCAATCCTCCTGCCTCTGCCTCCCGAGTGCTGGGATGACAGGCATGAGCCACCATGCCCGGCACTGTGGTATGTGGTACTGGTTGCTGCTGGGCGTGAGTCTCCACACCCAGTATGGTATGTGGTTACCGGGGAATCGAACCCGGGTCCTTGCGCTTGCAAGACAGGCGCCGGAACCACTGAGCTAACTCCCTGGCCCTGTGCTTCATGTTTTAATTATTTAGTTGCAAATGATCCTGTAATTCCTACTGTGGCTTTTCTTTTGAAACAGGCTACCAAAAAGATTCCTTCCAAATTCTCTGGGGGCCTTGCTGGTTACCAATCACTAATTCTGTTGAGCTTAGCAATACAACCTGTCTTAATTTCAGTCTCTGATAATTTGGTGTTCTTACTTCGCAGACAGCAGTACTGTCTACACTGGTGAACTGCTGATGTATGTAAGAGCACCAGTTAATTGCAGACGTTTCTCGCTGTTCAAATCTTTGCGATGACTGATTTTTCTCTTTTTAGTTACCAAATGTATTAAAATATTTGACTCTGATTGTAAACTTGCCTCTTTTTTGATCTTACCAATCTTCGAGGACTAAGGACATAGCTCAGTGGCACCGCCACCTACCAATCCTTCGCTTTATGTGCTTTAAACGTGCGCTTAGGCACCTACAGAAATGATGTGCCGCTGGATATAGCTCATGGTCACAGAGGACTCTCAAGACAGGTTTTGACTGAGGGAGGCAAGAGGTTAACTGGAAAGGTTTCAAGAAAAGAGGAGTGCAGTGAAGTTAACATACTAACAACAAGCTTTTCAAGAAATGTTATTATAGGGCCAGGGCAGGGACTTTGCTCAGTGGCATGACGCCTGCCTGGCAAGTGCAAACTGACTGGTTTGATCCCAGTATCAAAAAGAATGTTATTATATAAGAAGACAAGTGAAGTGCTAAATGGGGAAATAAGGTCAAAGGAAAATTTAAGATAAACATATTAGAGGCCCAGGATTTAGCTCAATGGTGCCATACCTGCCTGGCAAATGCAAGGTACTGAGTTTGATCCCTTATACCAAAACAAACAAAACAAAAAAAAAAAAAAACCCAAAATTTTCCCTATACTTATGAAGGACCCCTTAGAGATGGAAATTGGAATGCAAGAAATATGCCTAGCTTTTACTAGGAGTGTGGACGGTCCAATCGTAGCCCTTGTGGGCATAGCTGGTTACTAAAGAAAATTATTTAATTTTGTTTGGAAATTATCTGACTGCATTTATAAAATAAAATAGCATGGTCAAACAGCAAATCAATTAGCAAGATCACTTTATGTGAGCATGAGTATAGGGAGGTAGGTTCGAAAGTTTGAGAAAGAAGATAGACTTATTTGTCCAAGAGAGTAAGAATGAACGGACTACATGTACATGTCACGACTGGCAACAGCAGGACAACCCAAATGCAGACACTGACCGAGTTGCAGGCATTTGCACGTTCTATTTTAGAGAGACCCTTCAATTCGGTGTCAAATACATTCATCTTCTCTACCAGGCAAGTGAGAGCAGTCTCTGTAGCTTCTCCAACTTTTTCATACACACCTTTCGCCTGTGTTGGTTAAAATGGAGAAGTAAACAGGTAAATTTCTCTTTTCACAGAAAGACATACTGGCATCTTGCATCATTATTATTTTTTTTTAGGTTTTTTTGAGACAGGGTCTCACTTTGTAGTTCAGGCTGGCCCTGAGCTCAGCCTCCAACTCACATCACATCCATCTTCCTGCCTCTGCCTCCCTAGTGCTGGGATGACAGGCGTGAGCCACCACTCCCGGCACTGTGGTATGTGGTACCAGTTGCTGCTGGGCATGAGTCTCCACACTCAGTATAGGTATGTGGTTACTGGGGATCGAACCTGGGTCCTTGCGCTTGCAAGACAGGCACCGGAACCACTGAGCTAAATCCCAGGCCCCTTGCATCATTATTCTATAGACTATGTTACACTATAGCAAATCACGCAGATAATCGAAAATATACTCAGGGTCGGGGATTGAGCTCCCCTGGAACAGGTGCAAGGGAATGATATACTTAAGAGTACAGGCAAACATGTAAGTAGCTTTTGCATTTCTCTCCCACTAATGACAGCATCTATTATTTTACTTATGAAGCCACTGGCCATAGTATCCATTCAAGGAACTTAAAAAAAAATACGTTTGAAGTTCTCGATCATTGCTCATCAATCAAGAGTTCAACAATTTTAACAGTCTGACTGTGATTGGACCTAGCTTGCCTTGAGACAAAGCAAACATCTATTTCCATTACTAAAAAGAAAGCTAGCTTCAGATTTGTGATCTCCCTTAGTCTCCCAACAGCAGGGATTACAGGCATCTGCTGCCACGCCTGGCTTTTTTATGGTGTCACTGGATCACAATCATCATCAAAATAATCACATAAGCTTGTCCAAAAATACATAGCTAGCCATCTTAGAAAATCAATACCCAATTTCCTCTAGGAAGCATTTTCTAACCTGTTTTTTTATTAATTTATACAATAACCATGCTGGCAACAGCTGAGGATATAACATGTAATTCACAGTCAAACCACAACACTCAGTCGGCGAACTAGGACTAGCACTCAGTGGAAGAGGAAAATAAAAGCCAGGAGCTCTGCTTTCATGTGGTAGAAAGGAAGGCCGGTTTCCCTTCCAGCCACCCCATCCTTCAACATGAAACTCTGGGCACTACCTTCTCTTTCACCAAGAGGCTTACCTCATTATAATCCAGAGCAGAGTCGTTACAGAGAGCACAAATGGTTGCTAATTCTACAAGACCATCATATTGATGACATTTTATTGGCTTATCATCTTTATGCCTGTCAAAAGAGAAAACAACTTGAAGCAGTGTAATCACTACTGATTTCCAGCCTAAGTAACAATAAAAATAGAATATTGGGGACAACGGTCAAATGTGCTACAAAAACTTTGAGTGGCAGCTCTTTGAAGTCTAATGTTGGAACTGGGCATGGTGGCACACACTCAGAATCCCAGCATTCACCAAGCTGAGGCAAGAGGATTGGTATGTATTCAAGCCTCACCTGAACTACTCAATGAGATCCTTCTCAAAAGAAAAAAGAAAAAATCTGAAGTTCCGTATATAAGAATCAGCCCTAAGTTTGATTCCCAGTAACACTGAAATTAACCTATCTTAAAAATCTGTATCAGACTCCATCCTGTGTTACAAGTCCCTGGGATCTGTGTGGCAACCAGGCAACCATGGATCAGGGAATGCAGATGCCGAGCCAAGTCAGCAGTTTGTGAAGGACCCAATCTGGTTCGTTAAAAGATGCACCAAATGTGACAGCAAGGATTCCAGCAGGGATGGCCATAACAACAGCAATAGGACTTGCTATCATGGGATTCACTGGCTTCTTTCTGAAATGGATCCACATCCCCATTAACAACATCACTGGGCGGCAGAACACTTTTTAGAAGAGTGTTTTTCTTCTTAGCATCTTAGGGGTTAGAAAAGCTCATGAAGTGAAAATTTGCCTGTACGCTCCTTGTTCTTCTTTCCCCCACTAATGTTTTCCATTTGCAAATTAAAATATCTCAAAATAAATTTATTCTCATTTTTTAAAAAGTCTGTATCAGAGTTAACATTAGACAAAATTTAAGCAGAGAATGCACTTCTGATATCCAACTCCCTATGATGAATGTAACTGAAGTACGGCAAGCATGCACTAATACAGATTTAAGAACGAAAGAATCTATCTCTGATACCAGGAGCCAATCAGCAGAAGTCCACTGCTATCAATTAAAAACAAAGAGAAAGCCTACTTGAAAATTTGGGCTCAAAAATGGAGCTAAAGACAACTGCTTTATAATCTCTGGTCCTTTCTGGAAAAACTGGGAATTGAAGCTAGGACCTCTGGGGGGTTCCAATACAGCTTCAGCTTTTCACAGTTTTTTTTTTTTTTTTTCTTTTTCAGCCACATAGTTCAGGGCTGCCCTTGAACTCACTACGTAGTCCAGGTTGCCCCAAACTTTCAGTGATTCTCCTGCCTCAACATCCTAAATGCTAGGACTACAGCATGCACCATCACTCCTGGCTTGTTTTCTTTTTCCAAGTGCATCCCTCAAGAGTATCAACTCGAGCCACATTCATTCATTCCTTCTGCAGTGCTGAGCTACATCTACTGCCCTTCATGGCAGAACTTCAACTATACAGACACTGTAAGCCACAGTGGATACTGAACATGACAAGGGCTACTCACACTTCTCCAATGGGTGCATATGTTGAGCCAGTTATGGTGAACTCATTAAGGGAACAAGTATCACCTTCAACTTTGTCCAGAATGAACATCTGTGGGAATGGAAAGCATATCAGTGTTTCGGTTTTTCTTTTTATTTATTTTTTAGCATGACAGTATCTAAAAGGTATGTATATGTACTTAAAAAAAAAAAAAAATCACAAGCCCTGTCAATGTAAGGGAAAGAAAAACATCCTAAGAAAATAATTTAAGAAAACTCCAGGGCCGGGGATTTAGCTCAGTGGTTAGGCGCCTGTCTTGCAAACTCAAGGACCCGGGTTCGATCCCTAGTAACCACATACCATACTGGGCATGGAGACTCACGCCAGCAGCAACCAGTACCACATACCACATAGCATAGTGCCGGGCGTGGTGGCTCACACCTGTAATCCCAACACTCAGGAGGCAGAGGCAGGAGAACTGCTGTGATGTGAGTTGGAGGCTGAGCTCAGGGCCAGCCTGACCTATAAAGCGAGACCCTGTCTCAAAAAAAAAAAAAGCAAACTCCAAGGTTAGGCCTTAGGTCATCTCCTGACTGCTGTTCTAGATTGCCATTCTATCCTACCCTTCAGCGAACAACCATGGTCAGTCAATAATAAGCAGCTGTATCAAAGATCCAAGGGACAACCCACACCGAATGGGAAATGCAGGAACTCAAGAGTCACCAAAAAGGTCAGTGCTAACAACTCATTACTCTAGAATTCCAAATGTTCACTGGCTGGCTAAGAAACTGATATTAGCTAGTCCTGTCTCAGAGCTAAGCATAAAAGTTGGAAAGAATAAAATCACAATTCAGAGTTGCACAAACACTTCCTGGGTAAAAAATCAGACAAGCTGCTTCTCAGTACCTCCCCACTGACTTTATTGTAGTAATAGCTCATTTTCCATGAGGGTGCCTAATTCCATGTATACAGTGAGAAGCCAACAGGGCTAAGTGAACTGCTTTCCCTCAGTCAGTACAGATAGAACCCATTTTCTCCCCCTCGTTTTGGTGAGGCTAGGGATTAAAGCAGAACCTTGTACATGCAAGGCTAGCAAGCACTACCACTGAGACCGAGCCCCAGCCTAGGAAAGACCCGTCCATGTTACAGAAGAACCAAGTAGCCTGGCAAGGTACTGCATGCCTACAATCCCAGCTGAGGCAAGAGGATCACCTGGGCTACATTATGAGGTTGTGTCAACAAAGAAACAACTGGGGCAAGGGATTTAGCCTAGTGGATCCAGCGCCTGCCTTGCAAGCACAAAGGCCAAGGTTCAATCCCTGGTAACCACATACAATGCCAGGTGTGGTGACTCACACCCACCAGCAATCCATACCACATACCATAGTGCCGGGTGTGGCTCATACCTGTAAACCCAGCACTCAGGAGGCAGAGGCAGGAGGATCGCTATGAGTTCCAGGCTCACCTAGGCTACATAAGGAGTTCAGGGCCAGCTCAGGGCCTGAACTACAAAGCAAGACCCTATCTCAAAAAAACCAGAAAAGAAAGAAAAAAATTTCTTTCCAAAGTGTCCGATATTTTACAGAAAAGAAAAACGCAGAAGTTAACTCAGTGTTCAAGGTCATGCAATTACTGAGTCATGCAGGGTGGACTAGTTTACTACTTTCCTGTAATAACATTCCATTTCACTGCTTATAAATGTTGTGTTCTGGGACAGTAACTCCACAGGTAGAGTGCTCACTTGGCACTGCAAGGACTTAGCCTTGATCCCTAGCACCACAAAAAAATTCTGTGACCCTCAGACATGCCATTTAACTTCACAATCTTCTGTTTTCTAACTACTGACCAGGATCACACCATACAATTCAAATAAAGTCACATGTGAAAACAGAATAACTATACTAAGTATCAGAGCAAAGTGGGCATTATTACAATACATCTATTTCTTTATTCCTAAAACGTAAAAACCTTTGGGTCTATAATACAGTCTAAAATATTCTAGAATACATTCAGACCTCTAAAGCACACTGGCTGCCTCTAAGCGCTTAAACAGTTTACACTGTGAGCAGGTAAAACATTCAGAACTGCAGGATGGAAGCCTCAAAAGTCAATGGCAATTATGCAACAGCCCTGCAGGAACTCCTGAGGAGTAATAAGATTGTCACCGGCCTTCTGTTGGGCAAAACACTTAACTCAGAAAATACAGAGTTTCTCTTTACAATAAAAACACTGAAAATAAAACCTTTTAAAGAACGAAAATATCTTACAATGAACTAGGAAACTGAAAACAAATTAAAGATGTACAATTTCACATACTGCTTACTTCCATGAGTGTAACAACTGCTCTGAGAAAGGAAGCTTCTATGCCATTTAAATAATCTACTGGGGGAAGCTAAATAGTAAACATGAAACACTATGCTCTTTCTGAACCTACCCGTGTAACAAAATTAGCCAATTTACCCAACTTTTCAGTTCAAGTGAGTTCAGTTCTTTTCTGGAGAAACCCGAGACAAACCTAAGCTGAGCCCTGGGGAGCTGGGATGTCCGGTGCGCTCCGAACGTCTGTCCATCACCTCCGAGGCTCCCTCTGGTCCTCACAAGATGAGGGAGACCCCCACACCACGGCCAGCCGGTCACAGGGGTGCATGCCTGTGATCTCACTGCACTGGCTTGTGCTGGGGAGGCTGAGGCAGAAGGATTATCTCAAACTCTTAGTTAGCCTGGCTCACAATAACTAAGTCCAGTCTGAACTAAACAGTAAGATCTTGTCTCAAGAAAAAAATAAAACAAGCACACCCACATATAAACATCATGAATTTAAAATTAGTAAGATGAATAAACACAGGTTTGGAGCTAAAAGAACAGTATTATCTAAAACCTAGAGGTCAGGCCAAGAGAATGACTGCATCTTTTTAACATCATGTAGAATTATTCTTTTTTTTTTAAGGTTTTTTTGAGACAGGGTCTCACTTTGTGGTTCAGGCTGGCCCTGAGCTCAGCCTCAAACTCACATCACAGCAATCCTCCTGCCTCAGCCTCCCGAGTGCTGGGATTACAGGCGTGAGCCACCACGCCCGGCACTGGTATGTGGTATTGGTTGCCGCTGGGGTGAGTCTCCACACCCAGTATTGTTATGTGGTTACCGGGGATTGAACCTGGGTCCTTGCGCTTGCAAGACAGGCGCCGGAACCACTGAGCTATATCCCCGGCCCATGTAGAATTATTCTTAACAGAACCACTCTTGGAAAATCTAGCACTTTCTGCTACAGTGGGGGGCCCAGCCTCTCTCATGCTAAGGCATGGATTTGTATTCTGCAGAGGACAACATTTAATTTTACTTCCTTACAGATACCAGTTTTGTAACCTAGCCCGGCAGTCCTAACATTATTTCCTTAAATTCTCTTGTAATGCCAATTTTACAGATTCCTTGCTAATTAATGAGAAATAAAAACTTTTGCCACACGTCCAATGACATTCAGTATTTGAGTGATGTGTTCTCTTACTGTACTGACTTACATTAGCTTGTTTTAATAAAATCTGAAGAGAATTTTTCTGAAAGAGTCCTGTGTTGCCCAGCCTAGTCTCAACGGAATGTGCTGTTTCAACTTCCCGAGTGACTAGATTATAGACCTATACTTCCGTGCTCCATTTAAAATTAATTCTACAAAAGAACATGGGTTTGGAGTGCAGGTCAGTGGTGGGGCACCTATTAACTTGATGATGCACTGGGTTCTGTCCCAACACCACAAAATTAAAATAAAAATTATAGCATTACATTAACTCTTCTTCGTACTGGGAGTTGAACCTGGAGCCTTCCTTACACATGCTAGCGAGCCAGTCTAATGAGCTGCACTCTTGGTCCCCAGAGTGACCCTTTTTCATTTTTGATACAGGGTCTCCTTGTTATTTGGGTTGGCCTCAAACTTGCAATCCTCTCTACTTGTCAGGAAAATGCATAATGAATTAGGATTTCTGCTAGGAAGTTAACTAGCTGCTTCCTCTGAAGCTTGTTGACTCTCTCACACACACACACACACACACACACACACACACACAGAGACACATGTCTAGAGAGGGAGGGAGAGTCAAAGGGACAAAGCTTGTGGTTAATTCCCTGACACAAGTCATCAGGTATGAAGATATCCCTCATAAGACAGTTTCAGAAATTAAATGATTAATTCTTCTCAAGTATTAAGTTGGCTCAAGCCTCACACAGAGCAATTTCAAATTCTAAACCTAACGTACTGAGGGCATGAAGAAGTACTTCTGGGACAAACAGAACCAGGGGAGAATCTGAAAAGGACTCCCTTACCCTGCAGACTGACATCTGATTTGTAGTCAATGTACCAGTCTTGTCTGAACAGATAACAGAAGTACAACCAAGGGTTTCCACAGACGGAAGACTTCGAACGATGGCATTCTTCTTTGCCATTCTGCGAGTTCCAAGGGCCAGGCAGGTGGTGATGACAGCAGGGAGACCTTCAGGGATGGCTGCAACAGCCAGTGCCACTGCAATCTTAAAGTAGTAGATAGCACCTCGGATCCAGGAGCCCCCATGCACTGGATCATTAAAGTGCCCAATGTTTATGATCCAGACTGCAATGCAAATGAGAGAGATGACTTTGGAAAGCTGCTCCCCAAACTCATCCAGTTTCTGCTGAAGAGGTGTCCTCTCCTGTTCCGTGGCCACCATTTCATCTCGGATCTTGCCAATTTCAGTGTTAACTCCGGTTGCCACCACCACTCCCATCGCTTTCCCAGCAGCAATGTTTGTACCCTAGAGGAAAGTAGAGGAGAACTGCTCACAAGATGGACACACCCAGCTCGAACAGCACTGACCAGTGTAATCCCAACACTGGGCTTTGACCAGGGCACCCTGATTCCTCAACCTACTCTACTGGGTACATGTCATGGCTGTGGGGACAGTGAACAACCCCTCCTGCAGGAGGCAGTTACCCCTACTTCCCTCAACTCGGCTTGGATCCCATCCACACTGATCCACATGGATCTTGGTTAACACCCGGGAACAGCACTTGCAGGGCAGCTGTGGGCTCTGCGGTGCTCCAGTCCTTCTGCAGTCTCCATTTTTCAAGCTCCACACTCCCCCAATCCTCTGCATTCTCCATCTCTGGTCCAACAGTGCACCCTGCCCTATTTCTTCTGTCAGTTATACTAAGGGCAATCAGGCCCAAATGGACTATCTTGAAGGTCAAACCCAATGACTGAGTCAATGCCACCAAGTGCGAAGATTCTCTTTCCCCCCTGCTTTGTTAGCATTGTAATGACACAGCTTTGTTATTTCCAGTGCTACTTCATGGTGCTTTACTTACTATGGCTAGTTAAGCTTGCCTCTAACCCATCAAGCCCACTATTTGAAATACTATTCTAGACCGCAAGGAACCAAAATCCACGCATCTCTGTACTATTTAAAAAATTTTTCAAATCAACAGAAAAAGAGAATGAGTACAATGACCCTCCACAAGCTTCATGCAACCCCACACTAATGGCCTGCCATGCTGGCCCACACGCTCCCCACACAGGCACCTTTTCCCCATGAACCATGGACAGCACCAACATCACATCACTTTGAAAATACCCTTCATGGGCTAAAGGCTTTCTTAAACACATCTAGTTATAACTGTTTACAGATATGAGTTTGAACATATTCAACCTGATTGATCATTTCTGTCCTCAAAAACTTGCCAATCAAAACAAGATATCTAAGTCACACATTCTACCACTTGTATTTCATCAATTTCTTGTTTGGAGAGGGTAGGGATTGGGCCCACAGTCTTGTGCATGCTAAACATGTGCTCTGGTAGACAGCCACAGTCCTTGCTCTGTTAACTAGTAGTTTCTGACAGCCAAGACTGACTGGGAAGAGTATCATTATCCTTTGGAATAGCAGCCAATACTTTTTCAAAGTCAAACCATTGAAAGTAGCTAGTAAAAAACATCTGTGGGCTTTTGAAATTCTAGGACTATTTCTAAGTAAAATACATTTGAAGTGAGGCATGATGGTGCACACCTGTAATCTCAGCTAAAAAAGTTTTTGAGGGGTTGGGAAGATAGGTTGGTAGATTAGGTGTCCAACACGTGTGAGGCCCTGGGCTCAAACTCCAGGACCAACACTGACCTAAAATTTGATAAAGCACACTTACGGAAAACAGCATGTTCTTCTTATCTTGGTTGACAGCCCGCGGGTCAGGAACAGGGTCAGTGTGCTTGATGACTGAAACAGATTCACCTGAAGAGGTTGTGGGAAATAAGGGACAGTTACACCTGGGAACCGTTACCCACACCAACCCTTTACCGTTCCAAAGACATTGTCAATATGGGAAAAGGAACATTCAGAAGAAAACTAGGAATATTCAGTAATGAAAATAAATTCTGCAGCAGTGCCAGGATGAAAAGAGCTTATTTTGAAATGAAATTCCAATTATCTTTCTTTTCTGAATAATCAGATTATTCTGGAATATTTGACAAAAACATGGCTTCTCAGCCTAAAACCTCAGCAACTGTTTAAGAAAAGAGGACATCCTAGACTGTTTCTATAGACACAGCCTGAGAACTCCACACACAAAACCCAACCTCTGCCCCATTTACACCTGAACTGCTTGCAGCTTGTCTGGTAAAGGGAATTTTACCAGATAAGCCATTTGCCAAAACGAAATTTTAAACGAGTCAAGGTTATGCACTTACAATCTATGCTATCAGCTGTTTTCACACTGACAATAATCAGATAAATTCCATAGCTTTCATATTTTCTATTTGATTCAGGTTAGCACTGTTCCTAACTGTAATCTGACAACCTTACTTTCAGTTCATTTGAACCTTCCACCCTACAGTGTATCTGTATCACACAAAAATGAGAAAACGTTCCAAACAATTACAAACGAAGGAGGAGTATGAATTCCAGGTAGTCCAACAGTTACTTTTTTTTTGCTAACTTTTTGTTAAGTGTACGACTACTTACTGAAAATTTTGCTAGATATAAGATTAGAATTCTAGTAAGAAAAATTATAGCACCTAGGTCTATTTTTCCTGCTTTGAGAAAGTGCACTGAATAAGTAATTCACTTTCCACAAGACAGGAAAGCAACATTTCAACCTTAAGATTACCTCTGCCAGGGCCAGGGATTTAGCTCAGTGGTTCCGACACCTGCCTTGCAAGTGCAAGGGCCCAGTTCAATCCCGGGTAACCACATACACCAATGTTGCAAGTGGAGACTCACACCCACCAGCAATCAGAACCACACACCACAGTGCTGGACATGGTGACTCATGCCTATAATCTCAGCACTTGGGAGGCAGAAGCCAGAAGACTGCTGTGAATTCAAGGCTGAGCTCAGAGCCAGCCTGAACTACAAAAAGCCAGACCCTGTCTCAAAAAAAAAAAAAACCCAAAAAAAAACAGTACTTCTGTTAACAAAGAAACAATCTTCTCAAAAAGTGGAAACAGTGGTTTTATTTTAAAACCAAACTATTTTTTAACTAAAAAGATAAAATAGAGGCCATGAGATAAAAGCCTGTATTTAAAACACATCGTTAGCAAAAATGCCTAACTGATAAAGCAGTACAAAGGCAAGTCTCTTAGGATCACGAAACTGCAAAAAGGTGTTGCAGCCAAAGGCTGGCTGTGCTGGCGGGGCACACACTGACTCCTGAGAGAGCTCAGGGTCATTCTAGCACCTAACACTTACCAGTGAGAATGGACTGATCGACTCTCAGAGTTGTAGACTTGATAGAAGTTAATCTTATATCAGCAGGAACTTTGTCACCAACTGATGGAAAAGGGGAGAAAGGCACTAAAGTGAACTTCTGTTACTGTATCACCTAAAGATTAGTTTGGCTCCAAATCAAACACAATTTTTAAAGGAAATAAACAGCCTATATACAATGCAGTATGCCAGGCATGCTGGTGGATACCGGTAATCCTAGCATGCTGGGAAGTTGGCGCAGGAGGATCACCAAGTTCCAATCTAGTCTCGGCAATTTAACAATTTTGTGAGACTTTGTCTCAAAATTTAAACAAATAAAAAGGCTGAGAATAGGGCCAGGGATTTAGCTCAGTGTTTCTGGCGCCTGTCTTGCAAGTGCAAGGGCCTAGGTTCGCTCCCCGGTTAACCACATACAATACTGGGTGTGGAGACTCACGCCCAGCAGCAATCAGTACCACGTACCACAGTGTCATGGTGGCTCATGCCTGTAATCCCAGCACTCGGGAGGCAGAGGCAGGAGGATTGCTGTGATGTGAGTTGGAGGCTGAGCTCAGGGCCAGCCTGAACCACAAAAGCGAGACCCTGTCTCAAAAAAAATAATAATAATTTTTTAAAAAAATAAATAAAAATAATTTTTAAAAAAAGGCTGAAAATATCATTCAGCACTAAAATCCTGGGGTTCAACTCTCAGTAATGCAAGCAATCAAGCACAAAATTTTATATATATATATATATATATATATATATATATATACACATACACATACACACACACACATACATAAACTCTGCTGAAACAGTTAAGACGATTGACCTATCTTGGGTTCATAAAAACTCCCTGGCTAGATAGATACAAAATTTGAATTATACAGGAAGCAAAGACAATGATGCTTGGGAAACTGTTAAGTACAGTTTATCCTTTAAAAATAAAAACAGTTTGGCTACTATGTATTTATGCTCACCCCGGAAGCTTCCACTTTGAGTATTTTGCTAGGGTTACATACAGTGTAGACTGTACCACCAGGTCTGATTTTTCTCTTGTTTAAACAGTGCTTTTTTTTTGTTTTGTTTTGAGACAGGGTCTCATTATGTAGCTCTCACTAGCCTCGAACTACCTGACTTGCCCTGATCCTTCTGCCTCCTCAGCCCAGACTACAGCTGTACACCACCACACTCAGCAAAATAACTCTTTTCAAGATGCCAACTCACATAAAACAAACCCAATGTAAAACTACACAAGTAAGAATTATAAAAACAGACTAAGCTGGCAAGAACATATGAAAGCATTCTTATACGTCAGGACCATTAGATATGGAAACTTCCTAGAATTAGTAAGTTAAAACAACTTATTAGGTGTGTGTACAGAGTCATGAAAATTCTGTCCATGTGCAGCTAACCAGGGAAAACTCTGATGCACACACTGTGTCAGTGAACATCTTGTCAGGAGCAAAACACTGAGTACTCATGACTGCAAGCCTCTCAGGCTTTGTGGCCACCTGTATATGTTGCAAGTACAAAGTAACAACTACTGCAACTATGGTGGGCAAACCGCCAATACATTATTACAACTGCAAAGTACCATGTTTTTACCCAAAAACTACTCTAAGAGGAATTTATCCTATAGACACTGCTCACAGGTTATGTAGTTAACTTACGGTAGTTTCTGTTAACATTAGAAAGATGAGACAACTCAAACTTCCTTTAAGATACACTGTGTACTGAGTGAGGAAAAACAAGATATGAAGGGCACTTCTGGGGACGCTAGCAGTATCAATACCTCTGGGAAGATAAAACAAACTGGTAGCTCTGGGTTGCTGGCATGGGTGGAGAGACTTTTCACCTTATACCCTCCCTTTGGACTTTTTGAAATATGAATTACCAAATAAACCTCTTATATAACCTGAAGATCTTTTGGCCAAAGGAGCCTTCTTTTCCAAGCTAAAAAGGTCCTTCAATACATTGCCAGGCACGGTGGTGCAAGTCTGTAATCCAGCATATGGGAAGTTTAGTTCAAGGTTGGCCTGAGCTACATCAGAGCTCCAGGCCAAGCCTCAACTATAAAGTGAGACCCTGCCTTAAAAAGGGGGGAAGGAGAGAGGATTTAGCTCAGTGGTTCCAGCATCTGTCTTGCAAGCACAAAGGTCTGGTTCGACCCCCAGCAACCACATGCAACGATACTGGGCGTGGAGACTCACGCTCGCCCACCAGCAATCAGTAACACACACCACAGTGCCGGGCATGGTGGCTCACGCCTGTAATCCCAGCACTCAGGGGGCAGAGGCAAGAGGATCGTTATGAGTTTAAAGCTCACCTGGGCTATACAGTGAGCTCAGGGCCAGCCTGAACTACAAGCGAGACCCTGTCTCAAAAAAAAAAAAAAAAGTCTTTAACAAGCTTTTAACAGGTCCACATCTTAGCCTTGAAATTTCTTTGGTGTATATGAGTAAAATCTCACAACACACCTACTCAATACTAGATAAATCAAATGTTTCACATGCACAGCCTTCCATGACTTTAGAGTTAACTAAGGTGGCTTTCAAAGTACTAGTTTAAGAACAGCTCAAAAACTCTTTAATTCTTCATTTTCCACTTATCCTACACATGTAATTGTAGTCCCTGTCGCAGATTATCAATAAAGTGCAAAGATAGCCATGCTGCCCAAGAAATAAACACTGGACTTATTAAAACCTCAATTTAATTCCAATTGTTGTGTACTTATAAGAACTTTCAAATTCAAGAACACAGCTTGCTTTTTAAACCTTGCGGCATGAAACAACTCTATGTCCTTACTACGCAACGTGGCCACAGGCGGTGCAACAAGTCTGTCAATATGTAATCTCAAGAGGCAAAGATCGTCCCGGCATGTGACTGCAGGGACAACTCGGCTAGAGTGAAATTCCTGCTGGAGATGCTTATGCAATGAACAGCAATATTCCAACTAAACAAACTCGAGCCCTTCATTGTAACAGAATTCTGCTCATGCTGGGGAACACATCTAAGAGATGACTAAGACAAAGTAACCGTATTCTCAACTTTAATGACCTTCATTCTACAAGCTAAAATGTCCTATTAAGATGAAAAAACCAAATTAAAATTGTCTTACTGTCATAACCAGAACACTGTGAAGTCCAAGTTCAATCATACGTATTATGACCCTAAATGGAAAATTTTCAAGTATCTGTTGAAGTCTGAGGTGATTTATGTCACCATTCTGCCATAGCAGAAAAGATTTCTGTTCGGTGCACTACGAGGGCCTCAATCTATAAACACTGCTGTACTTCTATACTGTAACTATTAGACTTCTGTAGTAATTCTATTTCATGTTGGTAGGATATTTGCTTAGCACACAAGCAGCCTTCAATTTGCCCTCTAGTACTACAAATAAATAAACAGGAAAAGAAGAAAAGCCAGGTGTAGCAGTGCATGTCTATAATCTCAGCTACAGTATTTAGTCAACTAAGGCGGGAAGATACAAATTTAAGCCAGCCCGGGAAATCAGCAAGATTCTGTCTCAAAAACTAAAAAGGGCGGAGGCCAGGGATTTAGTTCAGTGGTTCCTATGTCTGTCTGGCAAACACCAGGTCCTCCAGTACCACATACCACAATGCGGGGTGTAATCCCAGCACTTGGGAGACAGAGGCAGGAGGATTGCTCTGAGTTCAAGACTGGCCTGGACTACATAGTGAGTTCAGCCTGAACAACATAATGAGGCCAGCCTGAACTACAAAACAGGACCCTTTCTCAAAAATAAAAAAATAAATGTAGTTCACTACTCCCTAGGTTCAGTGAAAAGCAAAGGGTAGGGGACAGAAAATTATTTTCAAGTAATAAATAGCAAAGTTAAATTTCTGGGGTAACATAGCTAAAATTATCAGTAAGATGAGATAAAATAATTTTTTTCATGAAGTATTTATGGCAGCATTTTAAAAAATCCACCACTTTTTCCTAAATGTACGAAGGGCACCTCTCCTAATATAAACAGTGTACTGATACATACAACTGCTGACCTAATGCGGAAGATGAACGCCCTGTCAAATGCAGAGAAGCAAATGACCTGAGAAGCCCTTAAACTCTTGTCAACTTTACTTCCATCTTACAAATGCCACTCTGATTGTGAGGCAAATAAATACTTAGGAATTAAAAGAAGATAGAAACTTAATGGAGGAGAGCTTTTATGAACTCTCTTTTCAGAAGTACATACACTTCGGCCGGGGGATTTAGCGCTGTGGTTCTGGCACCTGCCTTTTAAGTGTAAGGGCCTGGGTTCTCCAGTAACCACATATGCCGTCAGCGATCAGAACCACCTACCACAGTGCTGGACTTGGTGGATCATGCCTATAATCCCAGCGCTTGGGAGGCAGAGGCAGGGATTTCTTTGAGTTTGAGGGTGAGCTCAGTGCCATCCTAAACTACAAAAGTGAGACCCTGTCTCAAAAAAAGATACATATACTTCAGGCTGGGTAGGTGGCTCAGTGGCACCACACCTGCCTGGCAAGTGCAAGACCCTCAGTTCAATTCTCAGAACGGAAGGAAAAGAAAGTTTAAAAGTGCACACAGTTCCACGTATCGGAAGTGGAGCCTAGGAATTCATTTTAAGGGCTTTCAAAACACTGCAAAAAAATAAAATAAAATAAAAGTACACAATCACAGGGTCACATCAGTGAATCTGTCTAAAAACTTTTTTTTTTTTAAAAATCTCATTTAGGGCTGGGGAGTTAGCTCAGTGGTTCCGGCGCCTGTCTTGCAAGCGCAAGGGCCCGGGGTTCGATTCCCGGGTAACCACTTAACAATACTGGGTGTGGAGACCCACACCCAGCAGCAACCAGTACCACATACCACAGTGCCGGGCGTGGTGGCTCACGCCTGTCATCCCAGCACTCGGGAGGCAGAGGCAGAAGGATTGTGATGTGAGTTTGAGGCTGAGCTCAGGGCCAGCCTAAACCACAAAAGCGAGACCCTGTCTCAAAAAACCTAAAAAAAACAAAAAACAAAAAACAAAAAACAAAAAAAATCTCATTTAGAACACCTATCACCACACACCAGCTATAGGCTAAATCATGAGGTCTTAACTCCAGCATTAGGAAATGGCTACCTTAAAATAGTTATGATTCCTTTGTTCCATCAGAAGCCTATTTCCTTGCAAAAATACTAAAGAAGTGTAAGTACAAGCTGGTTTTTAAAAAAGAGACTCCACTTAACTCTACCTCTTTTTGGTAACAGAGTCCAGGCAGGGTGGACAAGTAGACAATCACAAAACCGGCTCTGTTAAAACAGTTAGAAAACCTATGAAGGTGAAGGCTCACCAAATAATTTTCAAACTAAGACAAAATGACTCCTTTCATCTGCAGGCTTCGAGGAGTTTCAGGCACAAGGTTTGCACCTAAGGAGCAGCAGCGCTATTCCAAGGATCACATCCAATAACACCCCTGGTAAGGCGCGTCAGTGCCCTTAGGGCAAGTAGTAGTGGAAAAATCCGTCCTCTCGCCAAGGGAAAGCACTGCCATTTTTTCCTCCAAATTTCTTTGTCTCTTCAAGTTGAGGCAGATGTAATCAAAGAATAATCCCTTATAAACTGCCTTCCATTTGTTTAACATCCTGACATTTTTCTAACTCCACTCTTTGATTCCTCACTCCCTAGCTCTTTGCTCTGACATCACAATAATTATTTCTACTCTGAACAAAATCCTCCAAGTATACTTTAGGTTAAGAGTCATGTTAGGTATACATAATTGTCAATTAAAATAAATTATTACTCTGCCACATTTTAGAACTGAATGCATGTTTTCTTAGTACCTAACAAGTATTTAACAATTTGCACAGCCTATGTCAAATACTCACATTTAAAATAGCACTTACTCAGAAAATTCATATCAACTTTATATGTAAAATTTTAAAATTTAACTTACTAGAACTCCACCAGATACTTATTACAATATTTTCTAAGAAAAAATCAGGTACGATCAGATACCATCTCCTAAATGTCACTACTGGCTCAATTTAAATGGCTGCTAAGAAAAGCAAGTCACAATAAAATTAATTACCCTAAATTTCTTAAGCATTTAACTGTGACTCAAACATTTTCACTATTTCTAACTTAAGTCATAAATTGTGCAATCATGCAAAATGAATGAAAGTCTTCACTTGAGAAGACCTACTGGCTAACTTTGAACTATTTCCAGGCCTCAGGGTAAAAGGGAAGAAACATTCCATTCCAAAACACCAATCACGGTACACTGTTTGTTCCTAGGATGGCTTTTCAAGAGTATACACTCTTTTTAACATGTTCCCAGGAGCCAGAACCACTGGTGGTACATGCACGATGATCATGACACAGCCACGCACACACCACTGGTAGTTCAAGACACCTGGCTGTGAGACACACCATGTGTGCAAACTGCCAATGCGGCTGGGGTGGTGGCACACCTACCATCCCAGTACAAAGAAGAGGTGAGGCCAAATGGTTGCAAGTTCCAGCCCAGCCTGAGTAATTTAGTGACTAAGCAAATCTATCTCAAAATTTAATGAAAGGCGAATGAGGAAACACCATCAGGTATAAAATCTTTCAGTAGTTTCTCCCTACTACACTTGACAAAGTTTAGTGTTCCAACCAAGGTTTGTAACATTATAAGCTTTCCCTCTGAGCTTCAAACAATGGCCCTCAGTACATTCTGTTCTTTACATCCTCTCTTCTCCTCCCTCTCCAAACAGCAAGGCCTTCCCTAACTCCCAGGTAAAGCTGGTGTCCATTCCAAGAGGCCAGGGTGTGTCCTTTCCTTCCCTGTTTTCAGGCCAGGGATTTAGCTCAGTGCAAACGCAAGGTCCCTGGTTCAATCTCTGGTATCGGAAAAATAAAAGAACAAATGAAAAATAAAGACACACTGCCATGAATCCCCTCAAGAGTACTTCCTACCCCTGCGAACTCCTCATCTCATCATTCTTGCCACTTCTGAAAGTATCCTGGAAACCTTTTCATGCATCATTAGCTGCACTGTGGTAGCTGGCTCAATGTCCTGAACTGATTTACCTTTTGTGGTCATTTTAACTTCAGAGAAGAGCCAGAAGTCTCACAATGCCAGATCTGGGAGATGAGGACACACTGCTACGTGTTTTAGGAGGCTGCATTTCTGCTGGATGGCACCCAGCAGCACAGCATTCACCATACTATTTTTGATTGCCCCTCATTAAGACACTCAAGAAAAAGGGTCTTATAGTAATGCCTTTTACTGTAATGGATCATTTTACAATTTAAACATTTACCTCTCTTTTTTTCCTTTTGGTAGCAAAGATCGAATTTGCAACCTTGCCCTTCCGAGGTAGGTGCCAGAATCACTGAGCTAAATCCCTGGCCCACATTTACCATATATTTGACCACACTTCATAACTCAGCCATTTCCTCATATTCTCTATTCAGTAATAGTTCTATCACTGACAATGCCAAGCACTTTGCATATTTTTCAAAAGTAATTATTATCTTCAATATTTTACATTTAGGAAAAATGACCTCTACCATGTACTTTAATTTCTCCAATTTAAATCTCTGCGGCAAGAACAGAATGGCTGACATTTATGGGTGCTGTGACTACCACTGAGTCATGAGGAGTGGGAAGGCAATTATAGGAAATCAGGAAATGCCAGCCCCGTGAAATCAGGCTTTAAGATCTCGTCTGTCATGGTGAGGAGATGAGGGAGACCATCCCAGAGTCCCTCATTCCTCAGAATTCTTAAATGTGTCACAGTCAGCAATCCTGACAGTGCTGGGGACTTTAGGTTTTAAAACTACTTCTAAACAGCTATAGTGATTCTTTGTTTTAGACTATTTCACTTTTCTGCTTATATATAAAGTTCTTAAAATGAAAAATTTGTATCTGTCTTAGAAGCTGAGATGTTGCTGGGCATGGTAGTGCATGCCTGAAATCCCAGCATTTGGGAAGCAGAGGCAGGAGGATCACAGCGAGTTTAAGGCTGGCCTGGGCTATGAGTGAATTCGGGGCCAGCCTGAACTACAAAGTGAGACTTAGTCTTTAAAAAAAATCAAAAAACAAAAGCAAACAACAAAGAAATAAAGATGGTAATTTCAGAATTGACAAAATACATAGTATTTCTATTTTTATCTGGACAGAGATGTTTTAGACCAGCCTTATAAAACAACTCCACATGACGGGAAAAGCTGAAAGAAAAATACGCTTATACTTTAATTACACCTGTCTGCTTTTACTTCTCTAAGCTACATGCATAATTTTAAGAAGATAAAAACTTTATTCTAGCAATGTCTCATCAGCATTATGTCAATTAAACAAGATAGCAATTATACTATTAAACCAATTTCGATGTTTAAATTGAAAAGCTAGCATGCTGGGAAGACATCAAGAGAAGTACTTAAATAAACCTTTGAAAATTATGTGCAAGATTTTAAATATCTTCAGACATTAATTCTTATAAGGACTGTGATTTAGAAATGGTTTAAGAAATGACTTAAGAGGGGCCAGGGATTTAGCTCAGTGGCTCCAACACCTGCCTTGCAAGTGCAAGGGCCCAGGTTTAATCCCGGGGAACCACATACAGCAAATGCCTGGCGTGGTGGCTCACACCTGTAATCCCAGCACTCTGGAGGCAGAGGCAGGAGGATTGCTGTGAGTGCGAGGCTGAGCTCAGGGCCAGCCTGAACTACAAAGTGAGACCCTGTCTCAAAAAAAAAAAAAAACACTTACAGCTACCTGGAAACTTGTTAGAAATACGTAATAATTAGGATCATTTCAGACCCAAAGAAACAAAAGGAACAGTATAGTGAAGTTCCCAGATGATTGCTATGCATATCAAGTTAGAAGTGTCATTTTAGATATGCCAAATTGTTGGCCAGGTCTCCATGCTTTTAAGAAATAGCTGTGGGACCGGGGATTTAGCTCAGTGGTTCCAGCGCCTGCCTTGCAAGTGCAAGGTTCCAGGTTAGATCCCCAGTAACCACACGTCACAATGCCAGGCGTTGTGGTTCATGACTGTAATCCTAGCACTCTGGAGGCAGAGGCAGGAGGATTACTTTTTTTTTTTTTTTTTTTTAGGTTTTTTGAGACAGGGTCTCGCTTTTGTGGTTCAGGCTGGCCCTGAGCTCAGCCTCAAACTCACATCACAATCCTCCTGCCTCTGCCTCCCGAGTGCTGGGATTACAGGAGTGAGCCACCACGCCCGGCACTGTGGTATGTGGTACTGGTTGCTGCTGGGTGTGGGTCTCCATACCCAGTACTGTTATGTGGTTACCGGGGAATCGAACCCGGGCCCTTGCGCTTGCAAGACAGGCACCGGAACCACTGAGCTAACTCCCCGGCCCAGGAGGATTACTTTTGAGTTCAACGTTCACCTGGCCCACATAGTGAGCTCAGGGCCAGCCTGAACTACAAAGCAAGACCCTGTCTCAAAAAAAAAAAAAAAAATTCTCCTTTTACATTTTTGAGAGACTGTCTACCAGACACAACAGTCAAGATAGTTACTAGATCTAGCAAGCATGGGGATACATGCCTATAATCTCAGCCCTCAGGCGGCTGAGGCAGGAGGATCAAGAATTCAAAACCAGCCTGGGCTACATAGTACGTTCAAGGCCAGCCTGAAATAAAAGCAAAACCCTGTTTGAAAAAAAAAGTTTCAATCTGTCAACTTTACACTTCTTAATGCTGACGAGCTCAACAGGTATGACATAAGTGTTTAACTAAATGTTGAAAGCCAGGCTGCTCCTATTTCAAAAGCTTTCTTATTCCTTTTCCTCCTCAGAAATAGGATCTCCATATAGAGCCCAGGGTAGGCTCAAACTTGTGGCAATCCTCCTGCCTCAGCTTTCTGAGTGTTGGGATCACAAGCACTTGTAACCACACCCAGTTCTAACAGGTTTCTAAAAGTAAAGTGATTCCAAGCCACATGGTCACACTACCAGAATGATTTAGACATATTTTAGAGCTAGAAAGCTCCTTCTTAAGAGTCTACTCCAGGATACAGAATTTAAGACAGTGTAGGCAACCTACCCAAACCCTGCAAGAGTCCACTGATTACCTGATTTTGTATACGTTAATTTGCATTTACGTTAATTGTCCAATGTCATGCAGAATAAAACAACTCAGGTTACGGTACATTAACTACGTCATCTATTTCAGAACTTTGTCTTTTACTCAACTGTTTAAAAAATCTACTTTATTCATGCTAACTAAATCTTACTACATACAAGTTAACTATAACAAGATAAGCTTTTCTCATTTCATGAAGTTTAACATTCTTCAAATTCTTTTGAAAATTGTTCTTATACAATTTTATGATGTGTCTATATCACCCCCATTACTCACACAATCTTAAAAATGCCTTGTCTCACAGAATGCTCAGAAGTCATCTGAGGATATTTATGTTCTCATGCTATTCGTCAACTATGGGTTACCAGGATACATGAAGTTTGTTTCAAACAATCCTAAAAACAGTGCCCTTGAGAAGTCAATACAAAAAAAAAAAATCCAGGATATAATTTAACCCCCCAAATTCTGTAAGACTCTTTTTTTGTCTACCATATCTTGATTTACTTTTGTACACTGTAAATACAGAAAGCTTAAAAAACACTGTTTACTTTTTTAAAGATTATACAGGGGGAGGGGATTTAGCTCAGTGGTTCCAGCATCTGCCTAACAGTGCAAGGCCCCGAGTTCGATCCCAGTTAACCACATACCAGAGTGCTGGATGTAGTGGCTCTCGCCTGCAGTCCAAGCACTGGAGGCAGAGGCAGGAGGACTGCTTTGAGTTCAAGGCTTGCCTGGGCTACACAGTGAGCTCAGAGGCAGCCTGAGCTACATAGCAAGACTTTGTCTCAAAAAACTAAAATAAAAATTATACATAATGGCTTCACAAGGGGAATCTCACTACTTCCCACTAAATCACTTTATCTGGCTCAGTGTACTTAATACATTAGTATTCCTAATATCACTTTAGGTTCATGTAACACATTTGTAAAGTATGCTCATAAAATTAGGCATGTTTGCACATCTCTATAATCCCAGTACTCTGGAGGCAGGAGGATCACCCCAAGTTTGAGGTCTGCCTGGGCTACACAGTAAACGGCTAGCCTAAACAACACAGCAGACTATCTCAAAAAACAAAAACAAAACAGAACCCATAAGGAACCGGAAGACACCCAGAATAGCAAAAGCAGTCCTGGGCAACAAGCGCAAAGAGGGAGGCATCACAATTCCAGATGTCAAATCATATTACAAAGCTACAGTGATAGACCCATGCTTCTTACCATGCACAAAACTAAAACCATAATGGACCAGAGATCTAATGCTAAAACAGAAACCACCTGCTGAAAGACATAATAGGTAAAACTCTGGAGGCCACAGGTGTGGACAAGGATTTTCTGAACAGAATCCCAGCTGCACAGGAAATAGTACCAAGAATCAACAAATGAGATTTTATCAAATTCAAAGGCTTCCAAACAGCAAAAGAAACAACCAGAGTAGAGAGATGGCCTATAAAGAGGGAAAAAAGACTTCATGCTAGCTATTCCTCAGAGAACTAATATCACTAGAATAATATAAAGAACTAAAAAAAAAAAAAAGCTCTTCCCAAATCAAAAACCTAATCAAGGGTTGGGATGTAGCTCAGTAGCACTGTGCTTACCTGGCAAGCACAAGATCCTGAGTTTGATCTCTGGTAACCTCCCCCAGTCAACCAAAATACAGGCAAGTGAAATGCAGATACCTCAGAAATGGGACATATGTCCATAAATATATGAAGAAATGTTCACTGTTGCTGACCATTAGAGAAATGCAAATTAAAACATCAAGAATCCATCTTACCCCAGGCAGAAGAGCCATCAAGAAATCAGCAACAGGGCTGGGGATTTAGCCGAGTGGTTCTGGTGCCTGTCTTGCAAGCTCAAGGACCCTGGTTCCATCCCAGTAACCATATATCATACTAGGTGTGGAGACTCACACCCAGCAGCAATCAGTACCACATACCACAGTGCTGGGCATCGTGGCTCACGCCTCCAGCACTCAGGAGGCAGAGGGAGTTTGAGGCTCAGGGCCAGCCTGAACTACAAAGCGAAACCCTGTCTCAAAAAATATATATATATCAGTAACAAATGTGGGCATGGTAGTGGTAGCAGGGCATACTCCTTAAATATAGCTGTTAGGAATGTAAACCAGAACCACTGACTTTGGAGTCTACAGCCATACCACCCTAATCGTGCCCAATCTTTTGTGCAAATCAGTATGAAGATTTCTCCAACTAAAACCAGAAATTCCATTTGACCCAGCTATTTCCCTTCTCGGTATCCTCCCAAAAGAGCAAAAGACATTATAGAGCTGGACACAGAGATCACACCTGTGACCCAATCCACAGAAGGCTGAGACAGGAGGGCCACTATGAGTCTGAGGCCAGCCTGCTACAGTGAGTCTGGGAACAGAATGAACCAACACATCCCTATCTTAAAAAAAAAAAAAAGACATTGGGCCAGGGGTTTAACTCAGTGGTTCCAGCCCCTGTCTTGCAAGCGCAAGGGTTCGATCCCCAGTAACCATATAACAATACTGGGTGTGGAGACTCACGCCCAGCAGCAACCAGTACCACATCCCACAGTGCCGGGCATGGTGGCTCACGCCTATAATCCCAGCACTCAGGAGGCAGAGGCAGGAGGATTGCTGCCATGTGAGTTGGAGGCTGAGCTCAGGGCCAGCCTGAACTACAAAGCGAGACCCTGACTCAAAAAAAAAAAAAAGACAGTGACATGCATAAGTCACGTTTGCAACAGCATAATTCGTAATAGCTAAATGATGAAGGCAGCCTTTCCACATGTTCATCCACCAATACATGGACAAAAATCATGGTATTTACAGACAATGAAGTACTATTCTGTCGTAAAGTGGGAAAAATTCGAATCTTTTGTAGGAAAATGGATGTACCTTGAGATCACCTTATCTGAAATAAATCAGACACAAATTTTTTTTTTTTTTTTTTTTGAGACAGAGGGTCTCCTTTGTGGTTCAAGCTAGCCCTGAGCTCACTATGTAGCCCAGGTGAGCCTCGAACTCAGCAATCCTCTTGCCTCTGCCTCCTCTGGGATTACAGGTGTGAGCCACCGAGCCCCCAGCACTGTGGTGTATGGTTACCAGGGATGGAACCCTGGAACTTGCACTTGCAAGACAAGCACTAGAACCATTGAGCTAAATCCCTGGCCCTAGACACAAAGTTTCAGTGTTGCATGATTTCACTTATTTGAGAAATCCAAAATATAAACAGCAAAAACAGAAAACACTACCAAGGAGATAGATCTTTCTCAAGTGTAATCAGAGAAAGGAGTTATGTACATCTACCATTACCCAAAAAGAATGTACTCATTATGTACTTAAAACATGTAACTAAAAAACATTAAACAAAAACTTTGAAAGAACCACAGATTAGAGAAATATTCAGAAAAAGTAAATCCACAAAAACACAAAGGAAACTGTGGTTGTCAGGAACTCAGGAGAAGGAAACAAAGGAACTGATAGTTGGGACGGCCATTTCTTTTTGAGAAGATGAATGAAAATCTTTTGGCATTAATGGTGATGGTCACACAACCCTGTGACTAAAACTGACTTATGTACTGTTTTTGTTTTTTGAGATAAGGTCTCGATGTGTGTGAACCAGGCTGGGCTGACCTGCAACAATCCTGCCTCAGCCTGCCCAGTGCTCAAATTATAGGCATGTACCACCATCCCCAGACAAACTGCATACTTTAAAAGGGAAAATTTTATTTCAATAAAGCCTAGAAAATAAATAATTGCTACGAGCAGTGTAGATGGCCTGTACTCCCACCACTTGTGAGGTTGAGGCAGGAGGACGGCTTCAAGTTTGAGGTCAGCCTGGGCTACACAGTGAGTTCAAGGCCAACTTGAACCACACAGTTAGACTGCCTCAAAAAAAAAAAAAAAAAAAATTGCGGGGGGGGGAGGAATTAGCTCAAGTGGTACTGCGCCTACCTTGGACACACAAGGGCGTGACGTGAGTTTGGTCCCCCGCACCATCAAAAATTAAAAAAAAAAAAAAAAAATTTCAAAAACAAATTTTTTGAATGGTGAGCTGGGTATGGTGGAACACACCTTTCTGATAAGTTAAAGCAAGAGGAATGCAAGTTTGAGTCCCACTTGTACAATTTATCTAGCATCTGTCTGGAAATACAAATAAAGGTAGGAGTGTGGTTCCACACAAAACCTGGGTGGACCCCAAGACCACTCAAAAACAAAAGCAGCCTAGGCCTCAAATTGAGATGTTATACACACATTTACCAAGTACACTGGCAAATCAGCCGCAGCTGAAGGCAGATGGAATAAATTAGATTCATTTCCTGAACTATAAAATGTGAACATCTATCTACAAAGTAGGTGATGCCTAAATATCAAGCGTTTGCAAAGACATCACAGTATTCCCATAGTTTACTATTGCTGAACGGTGTGCACGTATGTGTACACTAGCTGAACCTTCCCTATTCCTGATCTCACATTTCATTCATTAAAAAACTTGTGAACCTCCAGCCAAGACTGCAACAGTCAGTGTGACAGTATGCCCTTGAGGTGCTCACTGCCTAGTGCCCACCGTGCAACAGACATGTTTAACAAAATACCTGTTCTTGAAAACTAGGTCAAAATGCTCAGAATTAAAGAGAAAGCCGAGCACGCAGAAGCCAGACATCAAAGCGCTGCCCAAGAGCTCAGGACAGCTCATGCGGAGGAGTGGGAGGGAAAAGCTCGCGCTTCCCAGGAAGGATTCAGGAACAGGTGAGCAGGAACACATGGATTCTGTGGCAGCCTCTAAGATGAAGATTTAAACTCTTATCTTTTTTAAACATTAAAATTTTTTATTATTAAACTTTTTTATATTACAAGATGGGAAAAGTTTGTATCAGCGGCCAAAGGAAAGGCAAAGTAAGTGTTTCAGTTGAGAAATGATGAAAAAGTTTGGAGAAGAACAGTGCTGATGGCTGTACACCACTGTGAACATACAAATCTAATCCACAGAACACTTAAAAACAAACATAGTATGGTAAATTTTGTTCAACATTATTTTACACTGTAAAAGGGAGACTCAGATCACACACATTTTGCATCAACTATCATCTGTCCTTTCTAAATTATAAAATGCAACATATAAAACTAATACACTACAAAGAACTGAATTATACAGCGTACAAGAAGGGTCATATTAGGTATAACCTAAGCTTCCCTCTGACATTAGTACACAGGGGAAATAAACTATAAAAATATGCCTAACTGGGGAAAAAAAAAAAGAGAAGTTTGGTGGTATTAAAAGGCAGGCCTGCCAGGTTTGGGAGCGAACACGTGCAATCCGAGCATTCAGGAGGGCAGGCAGGCAGACTGCTGCCAGGCTGAGGACAGCCCGGACTCTAGCTACATAGTGAGGCCCTGTACACAAAAGGAAATGAAACAAAACAGGAGGGAGGGAGAGGTAGGCTTGTATTGGTGAGCATAAAGGAACTGCCTAAGGAGTGGGGATGAGCTCAGCAAACACTGGAACACCAGTCCTGAATGTACAAGGCCACAGTTAGATCCTCAGTACCCTGAAAAAATGAAGTCACAGAAGTTAGCAGGAGCTATCCAATGCAAAATCTATTAGGTCAAAGAATTTCTGCATTTCAAATGCAGTAGAAAAACCACTTAAGGGTTTTCCACAGATGAATAACGTTATGCCTTTTAAGAAACCATTGTGGCTGCTCTGTTGAGCGGATTGGAAGCCAACAGTGAAAGCTGGAGATCCCTTCAGACAGGACGACAATCACAGATGAGCCACAGGGGAGCCTACAGATCAAACTGAGGAGGCGGGGAGAGCCAAACACTTACCTGGGTGTATTCTGGTCCAGTCAATGGTCTCAGAGACAAATCAGGGGGTAAGAAAGGGAAGAATCAAGAAATCTCGCATTTCTCCCAGTGAACTAGGTTGTTAGAATGACTTATCACAATAGGAAAGACTGCACAGAACTAGGATTCAGAGGAAAATAAAAACCACAACACTCGCAATGAAGAGAAGCTAGCCTTAAGTTTATTTCTTCAGAAGAGATAAAAGCTTTCTAGCAAGCCTGCATCTTCCTGTATGTTATCACTGTCCTTCTCAGACGTAAACTAAGGAGAAATACTCATGTAAGACCAACTCTGTGTAGATCCAATACGTTTAAATAGCTCAATCAACATAAAACATGCATTAGAAGGCCGACTCCATATTCCCATGTGGAGCTGGAGAACAGCAAGCAGAGCGAAGCTCTCCCATATACTTAGACAAGGGTATCTGCAACCCATCTACCATACATTTATGGACAAGATCAAACCATTTTCTCTTACTGCATTACTGGCACTGTCATACCCCCCCCCCTTTTTTTTTTTAAAGGTTTTTTGGGACAAGGTCTCGCTTTTGTGGTTCAGGCTGGCCCTGAGCTCAGCCTCCAACTCACCTTGCTGCAATCCTCCTGCCTCTGCCTCCCGAGTGCTGGGATGACAGGCGTGAGCCACCACGCCCGGCACTGTGGTGTGTGGTACTGGTTGCGGCTGGGCGTGAGTCTCTACACCAAGTATGGTATGTGGTCACCGGGGATCGAACCCGGGTCAGGCGCCGGAACCACTGAGCTAACTCCCCGGCCCTGTCATACCCTTTCAATCCTAGAAATCCTCCAAGCCCCATTTATGTTCCCCCACATCCACTCAAGAGATCAAAACCCACTCTCTGCATGTAAGTCAAAGGCTCAGTTTTCAACTATACACGATCATAATTCCACACCACAGGAAAAGTCAAGAGCTAATAGTATTCTAGGTTGAGACCTGATAAAAACTTTTAGAAGGCAGAATATTTTTGATGTATTCTCCTGCTATGGACCACTATTCATAAACTCTCTTCTTCTGTATTCAATAGTGCATACCTGCAACCCCAGCTACTTGGGAGGCGCATTCCCAAGTCCAAAGGCAGCCTGAACACTTCAGGAAAACCCCATCTCTGAATTAAAAAAAAACGAAAAAACGAAAAAAAACCGGAGGGGATGGGGATTCAGCTCAGTGGTTCCAACACCTGTCTTGCAAGCACAAGGTCCTGAGTTTGATCCCTGGTAACCGCATACCACAATGTCAAGTGTGATAATTCATGCCCATCAGCAATCAGTACTACCCACCACAATGCCAGGCATGGTGGCTCACACCTGTAATTCCAGCTCTCGGGAGGCAGAGGCAGGAGGATTTCTGCAAGTTTGAGGCTTGCCTGGGCTATATAGTGAGCTCAAAGGGCCAGCCTGAACTACAAAGCAAGATCCTGTCTCAAAAAACTCAAAGAAAAGGGCCAGGGAGTTAGCTCAGTGGTTCCGGCGCCTGTCTTGCAAGCGCAAGGGCCCGGGTTCGATTCCCCGGTAACCACATAACAATACTGGGTGTGGAGACCCACACCCAGCAGCAACCAGTACCACATACCACAGTGCCGGGTGTGGTGGCTCACGCCTGTAATCCCAGCACTAGGGAGGCAGAGGCAAGAGGATTGTGATGTGAGTTTGAGGCTGAGCTCAGGGCCAGCCTGAACCACAAAGTGAGACCCTGTCTCAAAAAACCTAAAAAAAAAAAAAAAAAAAAAGACTGTGCTGGTCATGGTGGCACAGGCCTGTAATCTCAGCACTTGGGAGGCGGAGGCACAAGGATCAACAAGAATGCAAGGCTAGCCTGGACTAGGAAGCAAGTCTCCCCCCGCCCCCCGCCAAAGAAAAAAACTGGAGGTATAGCTCAGTGGTAGAGGGTTTGCCTCACATGTGAGACCCTGAGTTCATCTGTAGCAACCTCCCTAAAGGTCCTTTCCTTCATTACCCTTAATGCTACTACTACGCTTTCACTCTTTGGTTTGTTAAAATGGCCTCTCCCCACCTTCCCTTCTCTGATCTATTTACTAGGGAACCATCAGAATTTCCTAACTCACATTTTTTGCTACTAAAAGTAACAAGCTGTAAATTCTGAATAGTGCCGATGGATTAGATATATAGTAGTATTGTTGTATATGAAAACATCTAGAATTTTATAATCCTATAGTAGTTAGGAGTAAAGGGACAACACACCTACAGTGTACTCATGAACAGTTCAGGTAAAATTGTGGATGTATTTACACAGGCTGAAAATGTGTATGTGATGAAATGTTAACATCTGAAGAATCTAGGTACTCCCATTTCTTTCTCAAAAACTTTAAATTTGAAATGATTTCAAAATAAAAAATTTTTAGCCAAGTATACTGGCATACAACCATAATCCTAGCATGCGGGAGCGCGAGGCAGGATTACTGCAAATTCAAGGTCAGCCCATGCTACACCATGAAACTCTGTCTCAAAAAAACAGTTCAACAGGGGCCGGGGAGTTAGCTCAGTGGTTCCGGCGCCTGTCTTGCAAGCGCAAGGGCCCGGGTTCGATTCCCCGGTAACCACATAACAATACTGGGCGTGGAGACCCACACCCAGCAGCAACCAGTACCACATACCACAGTGCCAGGCGTGGTGGCTCACGCCTGTCATCCCAGCACTCGGGAGGCAGAGGCAGGAGGATTGTGATGTGAGTTTGAGGCTGAGTTCAGGGCCAGCCTGAACCACAAAAGCGAGACCCTGTCTCAAAAAAAAAAACCTAAAAAAAACAGTTCAACATTCAAACTATTTCTTTCTGAATCATACTCCTAACATTACTTAAGTCATACGCACACACAAACTTTATGTTCAAAAAATCAACTTACTAGTACACACCCAGTACCACGTTTTTTACTGGAACAACAGGCAGCCATGACAAGGCAATCAATTTGCTTCCTAACAACAAAGCTGTGGAGCACAGGCTCCAAGGCACATCTCTTTCTTTTCATGAAAAGGACAATAAAGACAGGATAGTGCAGACAAAGCTAACCTCCCTATATCAATTTAAAATGCCAATTTAAAGCATTACTATGTGACAATCTACAAAAACAAACTGTTCTCGGCTCCGAGAGAAATGAAACAGTCAAAAATAAAATAAAAAGTGGGCCAGGGATTTAGCTCAGTGGTTCTGGCACTTGTCTTGCAAGCGCAAGGACCCGGGTCCGATTCCCCAGTAACCACATACAATACTGGGTATGGAGACTCACCCCAGCAGCAACCAGTACCACATACCACAGTGCCGGGCGTGGTGGCTCATGCCTGTAATCCCAGCACTCGGGAGGCAGAGGCAGGAGGATTGCTGTGATGTGAGTTTGAGGCTGAGCTTGGGGACAGCCTGAACTACAAAGTAAGACCCTATCTCAAAAAACCTAAAAAAAATAAAAATAAATAAAATAAAATAAAAACTAAGCCTGGTTGGTTCCAAGGGTATCATCTTGATTCTGGGCTGTCTGGATACACGAGACTGAGCTGGACCAGTGAGGAGTGAAGTCCCCTGAGCTTGCACATTTATGGGTGCTCTGAAGCCAGTATCCCTGACTCAGTATGACATATGAATACTTCTAAGAATGGCTTTTAGTTATGAAATTACTCTTAACCCATCAACTCAGTATCATAGCTACAAGTATTGGTATAACTTCACACTTGTGCAAAGAACCGGAGCAGGGGCAACCACACGCCATCTGTTATAGTTTGGACCTGGAATGAACCCTCAACCTCAACACCTCAGGGGCTACAGCTGACTTGTTTTAGGTGGGACTTGATTAGACGGGTCTTCGGGGGCGACCTAGAAGAGCGTCTCCCTCTCTCTGCTTCCTGGCATCAGGACTTCAGCACTGTTCCTCTACCCAGGGCCTCTCAGCATCGTTTCTGTGTCTGAGCCTGCCAACCACGTACTGAAACTCCTGAAAAGTGAGCCAAAATAACCCTCATCTTCCCTCAGTTATGAGTCAGGTGTTGTGTCCCAGTAAGGAGAACACCAGAAACACCATTAATCAGTGTCCTAGCAAATAGCTGACAACTCTCAAACCTACAGAAAGTTTCACCTCTCTGACAGTAGTTTTTACAATGTGTGTGAACTATAGTTAACTAAACTCCTTGTTTAAAAACAAAAGTCTCAACAGGGCACAGTGACACATGTTTACCTGAGACAGGGAAATCACTTGAACCCAGATGTTTAAGACCAGCTTCCCCACACCGGAAGACCCACTCAAAAAACATCCCTCAACACCAACAGTATAAAAGCGGTACCAAAACAGGTCAAAGTAATCTTAAACAGATCTCTGGATGATGTGAAAATGTAATATAACGACTGTTTTTTCTTAGTTGAGACAATGTCTCACTTTGTAGTTCAAGGTGGTCCTGAACTCAATATATAGCCCAGGCTGGCCTTAAACTCGCAGTGATCCTGCCTCTGCTTCCAAAAGTGCTGGGATTACAGGCCTGCATCACTACATCTGGCTTGACTAAAAAAACTTTTCACAGTATTGGGGGTCAAGCTCAGGACCCTGCACTTCCCAGGCAGGTGCAGTGCCAATGAACTACATCCCCAGCCCCTAATTATTCTATTTATTTTTTTAAGTCTTTTGAGAGAGGGTCTCACTTTGTTGCTCAGGCTGGTCCTTAACTGAGCAGTCCTACTTCTGAGTGCTGGGGTTGTGGTACTGAATGTTGGTGGGTGTGAGTCACCATACCCGGCTTTGTTGTGCGTGGTTACCCGGGATCAAACCCGGGACCTTGTGCTTACAAAGCAGGTGCCAGAACCACCGAACTAAATCTCGAGCCCCCTAATTATTTTAGATATAATTTCGAGCCTTAGGAAAAGGCTACATTCAAAAATAAACAAAAAAGAAAAATGATAAACACAACTCACCAGCAATTTCAACAATATCACCAGGAACTATGTCTTTAGCTTTAATCCGCTGTACACTCTTCCTGTCCTGTCTGTATACTTTGCCCATTTCGGGCTCATACTCCTTTAGGGCTTCGATTGCATTTTCAGCATTTCTTTCCTACATAAAAGAAAACAAGACAAACAGTATAAACAACTTTTCTGCTATTAAAAGGTATTTCTAGCTCAGCAATTAAAATTTTAGAATTTTAATTTAAAGAGAAAAGCCAAAGATGAGAGAAGAGCACTAATGATACCTGCAGCAATTAAATGACTGGCACCTTAATGCAGTGGCCGTGAACTTGGGGCACACGCACTGCAGCAAGACGCAGTCGCTGAGAGCTCAAAGGCTAGCCATCACTGTCTCAAGGCAATGAGCATTTTAAAAGTACTTAATTTTATATTAAGAATACAAAAGCCCCCAGGGCCAGGGATTTAACTCGGTGGTTCAGGTGCCTGCACAAGGTCCCAGGTTTGACTTCCAGTAACCACATACCATAGTGCTGGACATGCTGGCTACACATGTAATCCCAGCTCTTTAGAGACAGAGGCAGGAAGATTGCTGTGAGCTCGAGGCTTGCCTGGGCTATATACTAAGCTCAGGACCAACTGAACTACAAAACAAGACCCTGTCTCAAAAATATAAATAAATAAAAATAAAAAATAGAACTGCAAGTGAGGGGCCAAGGATTTAGTTCAGTGGTTCCAGGGGCGCCTGTCTTGCAAGCGCAAGGGCCCGGGTTCGATTCCCCGGTAACCACATAACAATACTGGGTGTGGAGACTCACGCCCAGCAGCAATCAGCACCACATACCACAGTGCCGGGCGTGGTGGCTCACGCCTGTCATCCCAGCACTCGGGAGGCAGAGGCAGGAAAATTGCTGTGAGTTTGAGGCCAGCTTAGGCTACATAGTGAGCTCAGGGCCAGCCTTACAAAGTGAGATCCTGTCTCAAAAAAAAAAGTCTAAAACTTATTAAATTGAATGAAAAAATACATTTTGATTTTCTACAGACAGTTTTACATGACAGAATAAGAAAAGAGATAAGAGAAAGATTAGCAGTTTAAAATCACTTCTATAGGGATAACGATTCAGCTCAGTGGCACTGTGCCTACCCTGCAAGCACAAGGTAGTGAGTTCAATCTCTGATACCACAAAATAAAACAAAATCAATTACAAAAACTTTAATTCAGTTCTGCAAAAACTTTTGCTTACCTGCCATACACCCACAATAGCATTGGCTACTAATATAAGTAGTATTACAAAAGGTTCTACAAAGGCTGTGATGGTTTCTTCACCTTCTTCAAACCAAGCCAAAACCTAGAAGATAAATAGCATGTGTTAGAATAGTTAATATGTCTTTAGGCTTAGTGCCACTTTTGCAACAAAAAGGGCTGGCACTAAAGCGATTATAATAAACACCTTTCTTAAATTCTCTAGTAACAAATGACAAAATGAGATAATTAAAAAGTTCAAAAACTAATTTAACAATATCCTTAAAAACCCTTTTAGGCTAGTTATGGTGGCACACACCCATAATCCTAACATGGAGTTTGAGGCTCACCTAAACTACAGTGAGGCTGTCTCAAAAAAAAAAAAAAATTTTTTTTCACTTATATTCTGATGTGATTCTGCTTCAGAACCCAAACACATCCTTTTTGGAGAGAAAACCCATTCATCTCATATGCACATTTAAAGAAAAAAATACTAGATGAAGTGGCACATGCTTATAATTCTAACTTTTGGGAGGCAAAGGCAGAAGGATCACCATGGGTTTAAGGCCAGCCTGGGCTACGTGGTTAAGTTCAAGGCCACTTTAAACTACAAAGTGCAGCCGGGGATTTAGCTCAGTGGTTCCAGCACCTGCCTTGCAAGCACAAGGGCCCGGGTTGATCCCTGGTAACCACATACAACAATGCTGTGCATGCTGACTCACACCCACCACCAATTAATACCACATACCATAGTGCCAGGTACAGTGGCTCATGCCTTGCAATCCCAACACTTGGGAGGCAGAGGCAGGAGGATTGCTGTGAGTTTAAGGCTGAGCTCAGGGCCAGCCTGAACTATAAAGTGAGACCCTGCCTCAAAAAAACTTAAAAACTACGTTTTGAGACCCTGTCTCCCAAAACAAAAACCAAATAAAAAAAAAATTCCTGATTCTACTAAGTTAAGAAAGCCATGTTGATGCTAATATTACTTTCAAGTAATATGCACGTGTCATAAATTATAATAAAAACAGTTTGCTTGGCCACTGCCTTAAATAATATCAATTATTTTCAATGGTATTAGCGAGGGTTACCTCAGAACCACAACCAAGTTGTTCTGAGATTGGGAAAGTATTCTGCGGGTTACTCATCATGTGACATCCACTATAACAACTCAGTACTTCAAATTACCTAATTTACATCTGGACACAAAACACTACACAAAAACAAAACATTCATGGTTTAGTTCATATGACAAAATCTTGTTAAGAACCTCAAGTTAACAGCCACACTGTACTTCATAACAAATTGTGAAGGTAATAAAAAGAACCCCCCCATACAATGAATGCTGGTAGTAAGAACATAATCAAGCGTGATATAAATGGTCAAAACTCATCATAACCAAAGTCCTGAGATGGAGATGCCAAATGCTGGTAGTCATCTATGTAGAAGCCTGCTAACCCTCTACTGATTAGATGTGGGGGTGGGATCTGGGTTTAACATTCGGAATGTTTTACAATAAAGTCTTTCCTTTAAAAGATCTATTTAACAACAAAAGCATACTTTTTAATACGATTTATGGCAATCGTAAAGCCACTTAACTGCATATGTACTTAGTGGAACACTATAGAAAATGAGGTTTCACACTAAGCAAATGACTGGGAAAATGATTAGGGCCCAATATGAATTTTATAAATGAGTTATCAGTGAATTAACAAATCATTTTGAGCAGGGTAAATCAAAACAAGAGGTATCCAGACCCAGGTCCTGATATATGCCAATCACAGTGATAGCTAATGAATTAAGACAGGCAGAAAAACAGAACAAATAATGACATGTGCCGCAGGAGGCTTCCAACAAGGCACTCTACTGCTGCAGCCAGGCCTAACGCCAGAACCCAAACTTCTCTCAGAAGCTATAAATTTTCAAAGTTGAAGGACCACAGCTGCTGATATTAGCCTTCCAAACGTTTGCCAAGGAGAGTATATCAGAAATAAGAAACTTAATTAGTTCTTTGGGGAAAAAAATTACTCAACTTGAAGTGACTAAGGCCTTTCCAAAAGGTCAGTGAGGCATTAGCAACTGTAAGATAAGCTTCACACCTTGTTAGGGTGAGTATGAATTTCCTTCTTGGCAGCCAAACCTGGGGAACAAACTTAAAGCACTTTCCCTTAACAGCTGAGTGCGGGAAAGGACCAAGGCAGGCAGTGAGGACTATCAGAGTAAATCTCTTAACTTTTGGAGAAATCTGTATTCCTTTTCACAAGTGGTACTTTTCAAATGTAGGAATTTTAGTCTGTCCAATGCAGTTAGCTTTTCTTCTACGTGTGCTTGCATGCCCGAAACATAATCAAAGTGTTATTGGAAGGTTTGACAGTAGGTTCTACAAGTATGCTTGATGAGAAACTATTGCACAAATCCTTCAGGATGGACAGATGGTAACCAAACTGATTTAATATGGACAACCACAAGTTTTCTGAATACTTCAAAAAAATATCTCAAAACCCTAAATAAGCCAGAGAATTAAAATTACAGCTCTTGGGCTAAACATAATCCCAGCACTCCAGAGGCTGAGGCAGGAAGATTACTGCAAGCTCTGGGCCAACCTCAACTGCATAGCAAAACACTGTCAAGAGAGAAAGAGGGAAAGAGGTAGAGAGGAGGGAGAGGGGGGAGAGAAGAGGAAGGGAGGGAGAGAGGAGAGGTAAATTACAGCCCAAAATGATACCAACCACATTTTATTAATCCTGTCAATCATGCTGGGCAGCCACTACTGATAATCAAATCTCTCAGACTGTAAGTGGGAAGATGATGCCTACTCTGTAAGACGAGGGAGAGAGGTTAGGTAAGGAGGCGGAAAAGTGGTTGTGACACTATCGAAACATACCATCACTTTTTTAGTGTCAGGGTAAGGCCAGTTCATCATTACAGTCTACCACAAGTTAGATAAAAGACTGTATAAAGGAAGGGGAGGAAATGTTTCTAAAAATTTTGAGAATAGGTGAATATAAAGGATTAGCATCTGTACTCCCTTGTATTCATGGTTAGAACATGGGCCCTCTACAGGGCAAGAGTATGGTACATGGTTAATGCTCAACTGAACACATAAACAAATCGAACAAAATTTCATACAATGTACAAAGCCCCAAACAGTACTATATGAACTTAAATACTGAGAGTAAAAAGGTAACACTGCAAAACCACTTAAAAGAAAAACTAAAAATTGTCTAATCTTTGGCCTACTTTTTCTCCTTCCTCTGAGGCTACCATCAAGCAAATTCCAAATTTGTAATTTGCCAGTGTATTCAAAGTAACCACCTGAAGAACACCCTCCACTGTAAACTGTTTAAGTAGGCTCAATATGTTACCCACAAAGTTAACCTGCAGGTTTGGGGTGTAGAATACAGTGATAGAGTGCTTGCCTAGCAGACTCCACGTCCTAGGTTGATTTCTAGACCTGAAAAATGGCAGACTTATTTCCCTGTTACGAAGGCTGAACTCAGGGATGCTCTATGTCCACACCCTACTTCTTTAGTTCTGGAGACAAGTTCTTCTAAGCTAACCAGGTAGGACTTAAAACTGCTCCTCTTGTCTTGGCTTCCCCAGGACTACAGGTATGTGCCGCCACGCCTGGAGCAGCACTCACTTCTGACAGGAAGTACAATGAATAAAGCAAAATGTAACCCTCTATAAATTTAACTCTCTATAAACTGAGAGACATGATTCTGTGACTCATTCACCTATTTGCGGTATGTTGGAATACACGAATGGGTTAAGCTCTTCACAAGACCATAAAAAGATAAGCAAGGAGGCTGCAGATTAAGTGTGGTAGGACATGTGTTCACCATGATGGAAGTCCTGGGTCCACACTCGGCACCCCAATTACAGACAACACATTTTTAGCCTCCATACCACCTCAGAAACTCAAACTGTGACTTTGAGGATTCAAATACTTGCTCAATAAATGAAGAAATTTACATTAAAAATTTTACGTGAAGAGCAAATGAGAACTAAAAACTGTACGTAAAGGAGACAAAAGGTAACCAATGAAGTATTTATCTGAATTTTCTGGGGTGGGAACCAAAAATTATTCCAATCACTTAGCAAATTAGAATTTATTCTTTTTTGATTCAGGTACAAGGCTAATGAACAAAACACCATAATGTTTTCAGGCTTAAGAACACAATCTTGCTGGGATGGTGGTACACACCTGTAATCATAGCACTCAGAAGGCTGAGGCAGGAGGATCACTGAACTATATACAAGACACTACATCATAAAAAATCTTTTTCAAGAGCTTATCATCAATTTGTCAAAATATATTTCACTCTTCAATTTTTTAAAAAGGCTTTAAGGAAGTCTTTAAAACCAAAATGAGTAATTTCCCAAAGAAGCCCATTTTTAAAATAAAGGGGATTTTAAAATTCCTACATAATGCACTATCAAATACTTTCTGAATATATTGTTTTAAGAAAACAAAAGTAAACAGATCCCATATACTTTGAAAATTCTACACATTTACCCAAACATCTGCAACACTGAAAAAATACACACATTAAAATGCATATTTAAAAAATAAAATGTAGGGCCGGGGAGTTAGCTCAGTGGTTCCGGCGCCTGTCTTGCAAGCACAAGGGCCCGGGTTCGATTCCCCGGTAACCACATAACAATACTGGGTGTGGAGACTCACGCCCAGCAGCAACCAGTACCACACACCACAGTGCCGGGCGTGGTGGCTCACGCCTGTAATCCCAGCACTCGGGAGGCAGAGGCAGGAGGATTGCTGTGATGTGAGTTGGAGGCTGAGCTCAGGGCCAGCCTGAACCACAAAGCGAGACCCTGTCTCAAAAAACCTAAAAAAAAAATAAAAATATTAAAAATAAATAAATAAATAAAATGTACATTTTAGGGTCAATCTAAAGTAGTTGGCTAGGAAATGGGGTCCAGGGCAGAGAAATCCGTGCACACTGCCAGAGAAGACTCAACGCCACGACCCTCTCATCTGCTCTCCTCTCACCAAGGTCAGTTTCTTACTGGACTCACCTAGACATCCTCATTAAAATCTACTCTTCTCTCCAAATTAATATCCTTGTTCAGAGCCCTCTCTGCTTCATTGTTCTCAACAGCACTGTTTTCCAGGTGAGTAACTGTATCAGTTTTGTTCACAGCTGTAGCCTCAGGGTCTGTGGCAGGTGCACAACAGTGAAGGGCCAGGTAGGTATGCCAATTATCCACGTGACGTATTATTTAGGGCAAAGTTGCTAAGTCGAGAAAAGGAGAAAAGGATGGGAATACCGAAGTGAAACGATAGCTCTGAATACGGAGTAAGAATCTCCTCACGCTGCAGGGATACAAGCGCACTCCTGTAATCACAGCACTTGGGAGGGTGAGGTAGGAGGATGGAGGATGGCCATGAGGGCAACCTCGGACACAAAGTGAGTTCAAGGCCGGCCTGAACTACATAGCAAGACCGTATCTCAAAAATAAATTGTAATGTTCATATACAAAGGGAGACGAAGAATCCACTTCTTCCAATCCAAGCAACACCATGCCCTCCCACACCAGGAATCAAACTCAGGACCTCACACTTGCTAGGCAGGCACAGCGCCACTGAGCTACGTTCCTGGCCCCAAGTGTCCATTTTTTTAAAAATGGAGGCCGAGTAAGGTGGTGTAGGCCTGTAATCCCAGCACTTGGGAGATTGATGCAGGAGCCTCTCTGCCAAGTTCAAGGTCAGCCTGGGCTACATAGTGAGTTCAAAGACCTCAACAACAGAGGGAGACCTTGTCTCAAAAAAAAAAAAAAAAAAAAGGAAGGGCTAGGAAAGTTAGCTCAGAGGTGTCATCCTTGCCTTGCAAGCACAAGGTCCTGAGTTTAACGCCCAGAACCGAAGTTAAAAAAAATATTGGGGTGGGGGCCGGGGAGTTAGCTCAGTGGTTCCAGCGCCTGTCTTGCAAGCGCAAGGACCCGGGTTCGATTCCCCGGTAACCACATAACAATACTGGGTGTGGAGACCCACACCCAGCAGCAACCAGTACCACATACCACAGTGCCGGGCGTGGTGGCTCACGCCTGTAATCCCAGCACTCGGGAGGCAGAGGCAGGAGGA
>PVIR01005606.1:0-71083 GCA_004026965.1 Petromus typicus | reverse complement strand
AGTACTACTCTGCCATAAAAATGATAAGTTTGAATCATTTCTACTTAAATGGACATACCTTGAGGATATCCTCATAAGTGAAATAAATAGGGCACAGATAGGTACATATCACATCTTTTCTCTGGTATGAGAAAATGAAGATGTAAATGAGTCCTAGCATTGTATGTTATATATTGTGAAATAGAAAATGCTCAATGTAGGGGCCGGGGAGTTAGCTCAGTGGTTCCGGCGCCTGTCTTGCAAGCACAAGGGCCCGGGTTCGATTCCCCGGTAACCACATAACAATACTGGGTGTGGAGACCCACATCCAGCAGTAACCAGTACCACATACCACAGTGCTGGGTGTGGTGGCTCACGCCTGTCATCCCAGCACTCGGGAGGCAGAGGCAGGAGGATTGTGATGTGAGTTTGAGGCTGAGCTCAGGGCCAGCCTGAACCACAAAGCGAGACCCTGTCTCAAAAAAAAAAAAAAAGAAAAGAAAAAAGAAAATGCTCAATGTAAAATAAGGTCAAAGGGGACAATGTTGAGATTGTAACAAAAAAGTAAGGAAACAAATTTTATGTATATGGGGGGGTGGTAGGGTGGATAGGGCTATGGGAAAAAATGAGAATTAAGTTGTGTCTTATACTGGTACAAATCCCCATTATGGAGTGCAATCATGATGTGTATATTTAATGTACCAGTAAAGATTTAAAAAAAAAGTTGTGTCTTATACTGGTGCAAATCCCCATTATGGAGTGCAATCATGATGTGTATATGTAATGTTCCAATAAATATTTAAATTTTTAAAAAAATAAAATTTCTGGTAACTATAGGAAATACTAGCAAAAAAAAAAAGGAGATGTGCTAGGAAGTGAGTGCCTGTGCCGAGGCCCGATGACTACATAATCCTTTTTATAAAGCAAATGCATCATTTCCAGGTGAAACATGAATCATCCATTACTGAAGCATCCATGTGACATGACAGCCTCTTTCCAACCCATAAGCCCAGTTGACCCCTGGTTTGGGTGCAGGAAGTACCTGCCTGCTGGGTCTCAAGCACTAAGGAGCCTAGCTTGCAGGGCCGTTTGGTCTCAGGAGGCCTGCTGCCTCAGAGACAGGTACAGCTGGTCTGCAGCCTGTGTGATGTGGTCCCTGTGCATGGTGGGAAGAGACACTTTCAACCTCAGTTTCCAGAACTTCCACACATGACATTACCTGACATCACACCGATCCATTACCAGTCCCACGACTGCTGCCTGTGGCAGACAAGCCGGGAATGGCAGGGGTGCTCTCAGTAGTGCTGTTAGGACAACAGTGTCCACTGTGACGGTGCCGACAAAGCCGAAGTGTGTTTGTGCTCATGGAGTCCTTATGCTCGCAGAGTGCAGTCAGAAGCTGGGGCTGACAGTGCTGACCCAAGTGGTGTGGGCCAGCGATGGGGCCAGCCAGGAGCACAGCTTCCACGTCTCCAGTGATGGGCGGCTGGCTCTGCTGACCTGGCCCAAGCACCCCTCATTCTCATGATGCCTCGCTTCCCTTCCCTTCCCTTCTCTACTCTCTCCTCTCCTTTTTTCGTGGTACTTGGATTTACCCAGAGTCTTCACTCTGACCTACATCCCCAGTGATTTATTATCCTGGACTTGGTTGTCCCATGCCTGTAATCCCAGCATTCTGGGAGGCTGAGGCAGAACGATTGCAAGTTCCAGCCCAGCCAATCCTGGGCAGTTTACTGTCAGTCTCTGAGAGCCAAAAACCAGCATACTGCTTCAGCTGAGCAAAGCAGTGAGCATGATGCAGAGATGGAAAAACTAAGTGGAGAGATTTAAATAATGTCCCGGAAGCCACCCTGCAGGGTCAGATCTCAGACTGAAAACCACAGCCCTGATTTGGCCAGGAATGTTGTCCCCAAGACTGCCCCATGTGTCCAGAGCAGTGAGTGTCATCGTCAGCATATTCTTGGGAACTGAGAGTTCCAGGGTGTGTCCCAAGTATCTGGATGACAGAGGAAGCAGAGACCAGGTCCTGATGTTGGATCTGTTTGTTTTTCAGGATATAAAGATCCTAAGATGCTGGCTAGAAGATCAGAGCACTTTGGGAAAGGCCCAGGGGCAGTGGGTCAACTCTTTTCCTCCCTAAGGTGGACACACTTGGTGAGGGTAGTTGAGCCACCGGAGCTGTGGCCCTGTTATCCCAATTTGCTGTTCTGTGCACAGGGGCAACTCCGGGCAGGTGCTGGCATGGATCCTTCTGACTATGGGCTCACACATTGTGGCACGTGAACCCTGTTTTGGCTGCCTGGAGAGTGAGGACATGGAGGCCTGTAAAAAGGTGGAAGCCAAGATAATTCACTAAATGTGTATAAGCTCAGCTACAGAGGTCACAGAAATGAGGCGCCTGTGATTTTCAGTGTTCTGCGTGTTGAGTGGGGACCCCAACGCCCCCGAGCATGTGGGCTAGAGTCTGCATGGCGCTCATACAGTGAGTGGCTTTTCTGGGTGTCACCTCCCCCAGAGCCCTGAGAGCACCTAGGTTCGGACAGCACCTGCTGCAGGGAGCACTGCAGTGGACCTTTGTGCCCCTGTGTGGACAGGCAAGGATTGGTGGGACAGACCATGTGCCCGGTCTCTTGAGGGGGGAACCAGCCTGGTGCCACCAAGGGAGAGCCGGTACTGAAGCAGGCATACCCTCCCCTGGTTGTTGGCAAACTCCAGAAACCACAGCAGATCTGACTGCCTCCATCACCACCCCGGGGGCTTCATGTGAGCTGAGTTGTGCTACTATTAGGAGAGGAAGTGGCCCACAACCTTGCAGCTAAGTGCTAGGTGTTAATGTGGACCCGTAGTTGGGACAGTGGCTGCCAGGTAGCAGTACAGTGCCAACTCCAGATTTTCAGAAGGCATGATGCTGCCAACAGAACGACCCTTTCTTGTGGTGATGCCTGGGGCTGAGAGTGAAGAATCTCTGGTCAGACTCTGCGGTACTGGGTAACAGAGTGCCCGCACACATGAGTCAGGAGGAGAGGGATTCCAGACTCAGACCACACATTTTAACATGCAGAGAGAACCAAGTTTGTTTGGCGGCACAGGGAGAGGCACCCTGCCCACCTGAGGCTCCAAGAGTTGTCTGGGACACGTGAGGAGGAAACCATGTTTTAGGCTCAGCACAGCAGCCGAGAACCACCGAGCTCAGATTTGAGCCTGTCAGGCGTAGCACATGTACCGTACGCTGGTCCTTCTGTCAGACAGCTGGTGCAGCCACAGCTCCACTGGCCACCTGGACCAATCATATGCGTCTCCTTTAACCAGCTCCTGCCATCTTCATGGCTTGTCTCCACAAGCCATGGCTCCTGTCACTCAGTGGCAAGACAAAAACAAGACAGCACTGGGCAGGGCTGTGTGCCCACGGAGGCTGCTGGGCCCTGCATGGCCTGAGGCACAGCCCTGCCTCATCTTCTTACTCTGTGGCATGGGGGCCCGTGGAAACCATCTTCGCTCTCATCTCTCTCATGAGATCTAAGGAGGGGTGGATACGGAGCTCAAAGACACCAGCAGCCTTCTTGACCCTCTTGACCCAGGGAAGAGAAATGACTCTGTGGGCTAGTCTGTTTGTTCATGGAGAACCCATGGACACAGCTGGTGTCTGTCATATGCACCTGCACTTCTAGCTACTGGGAGGCAGAGGCAGGAAGGTCACTATAGCCCAGGAGTTCCAGGCATGGACAACAGAACAAGACTGTGTCTCAAATAAACAAAAGGAATCTGCAGATGTTTGGGCAGGTGAAGTGAAGGTCACCCAGCTGTCCTTCAGAGCAAGATGATATAGCTGGAGAGCAGCCTGTGAAAGGCTATGAGGGTTAGGCAAGGGGATCTTGAGTTCCTGACTTCAGGAGTCCAGACTAGTCCTGTTGCAGCTGAGCCTGATCATTGAGACAGGCAGGTGGAAAGCAGTTCTGGGCTGACAGCCAGGTGGCTGGCAGGCGACCTGTGTCACCGTGTGCATGTGTGTGATGTGTGTGCATGTATGTCACAGTGTCACATCATGACCTAAGCCTTCCTCTGAATCCTTCTGCTCTGCTGAGCCTAAAACCTGGTTTACTCTCTGCTGTTGGTCCCTGTGGGCTCTTGCTCCTGCTCAATGCCCATGCCTGGTTGAGTGTTGCCACAGTGGTGGACAACTGGCCAGCGTACCCAAGGTTGCTTCTGATACTCTCCCTCTGTTTCGTATGTGCTCACTATCTTCCTGGTGCCACGCCGTGCACAGGCCCTGGAATGGCGGAGCAGGACAGGGCTTGTTGTCTGGCTGTCCAGATAGGGGTGGTGAGACGTGAAGGAGCACAGGAGGGTGACAAAGGGCTGTCAGACAGCTTGGCAAACTGCAGTCTGATTCCAGGTGACCGACAAGCCAGGAGAAGGCAGTGAGTGCACAGAGGCCCAGGTCTGGAATATGTCTTGTTTTGTGTCATACTGGCCGAGAGAAGAAGTCCTGGGGGGCGGGCCTGCTGGGGATGCTGCTACAGCAGCTGTGAGGTCAGGGCATCTTGTAGCTTCTTAGCAGACCGCTGTGGTCTTGGCAGAAGCTATGGCAGATGTGAGTGAGAGGCTGGCATCCAGGGACATGCTTGGAGAGAGCACGGGTTGGCCAGGGCCTCTGCAGGTCAGTGAGGGCCATGTCAGGTTAGGTCACCCTTGGTGAGTCCAGGCTCAGTCAGGGCCATGTGTGGTCATTCGGGGCCACGTCGGTCAGTCAGGCTGTGTTGGGTCAGTCGGAGCCATGTCCGAGCATTTCAGGCAGTCGCCTACATCGTGTTGTCTTGGCCCTTGCAGGTGCCCCCTCAACAGGGGGCCTCACATCAGATGAGGCACATCTGTACCCTAGGGCTGCCTGAGTGGTGGAGGCTAAGCTGGTCCTGCGCCACAAAGCTGTGGGTCGGTGTGGAGGGCTCACATGTCACTCAGAGGTCCTCCTCCACGTGGCCCCTGATGACAGGACATTGGCTCCGACTGCAGAGTGTCCAGAGCCGACTGATGTTTTCCTGCTTGGTTTTGCAGATGTGGCACCCATTGCAGGGCTGTGCCTGAGCAACGTCACCACGGCTGGCATAAGTGCACCTGACCCTTGCCTGTCCTCTGAACCACTGGCCAGGCTGGGAGTTTTCTAATAATTTTTCTTAGTTTTTGCAGATTATTTTACGTGAAGATTTTCTTGTGACTACAATAATCTCAATATCTGAAATGACTAAAGACACAATAGCAGAAGAAAACAAATTTGTTACTGTTTTAGATATTTATTTTGTCATTTTGAATGGAAAATATTGAAAACTGAAATTAAACATGGATAAAATATTGGACCTGGTCCCTCTTTTATTCAAGTAATATACAACATTTAATGTTATCCAATCACTTCATTCTTCTACAGTCTAGCTGAAATGTTTAGGAAATAGCCTCAGATTACTGTGATACCATACGTGATACCATTGTAACATAGTTCTGACAAACTCTTCTGATGCTTCTTGATGTCCAGAGTGCCCATTGAGCGCATTGTGTAATTACTTTGCCTTGTGGGTGTAAAGGTTCCCCAAATAAAGGTCTCATTGAGAAGTAAGAAGTAATTTAGCCCCACCGTTCTGTAACATCTTTAATCACTATGCCTCTTTGTTTTTATGATGTAGTTTACTTTTTTTCCAGCAAACTATTCCTCAGGAAAAGTATAAATAGAAGAAGGAAACAGAATTTTCTTGAGTCTGACAGTGGACAAATTTAGCATATTTGTGTATTAGGAATTAATCAATTCAGCGGACATGTGCTGAGTGTCTATTGGCCACGATGTGGTACAGCTGTGGCTGTTGAGAGCTGGAGCTCCTGGGGCAGGGGGGTGGTTCCTGGGAGAGCAGTTTTGGTGGTGTAGAGTGGCTGTGGGGTGTGCTGCTCAGGGCTGTGGGGACAGTTTTGGGGGCAGCTGCTGTCCAGGCTAGTGGCACAGTCCAGGAAGCAGTGAGTGTTTCGGGGCCTGACAGACAATCGGAGCTGGGATGTGGAGAGGGAGGAAGCCATGAGGTTAAGGGGAACAGGATCTGCTGTTGGCCTCAAAGAGGATTTGTAGTTCTGAAGGACAAGAACCTGGAGTGAGAACCGTGAGGAGTTTTTGAGCTAGAATCCTTGGCTTGGGTCCATGTTTTTGGAGAGTATATTGTGAAGGTTTCCTTGGCTGACCTCTGCTAAATTAAAGGCAGGGACAGGCACAGTTGCCCTGTGGGTACTTCTCTCCAGGCCACAGTGGGACAGTGAGACCCTGCTCATTTCACACACTGCCGCTAGAGGGTGCACAGACAGCACTGAATCCAGGACCCCAGGGCATCCACACCAACAGGAGTCACCATACTTTAGACATATTTCTGTTGGGCCGGGATTTAGCCCAGTGGTTCTGGCCCCTCCTTGCAAGCCCAAGGTCAGAGTTCAATCCCTGATAACCACATACAATGCCGAGTGTGGGGACTCACACTCACCAGCAATCAATACCACATACCACAATGCCAGGTGTGGTGGCTCACGCCTGTCATCCCATCACTCGGGAGGCAGGAGCAGGATTGTTGTGAGTTCAAGACCTAGGATACATAGTGAGTTCAGGGCCAGCCTGAACTACAAAGCAAGACCCTGTCTCAAAAAAAATTTCTATTAGAAAATCAGCCCTCCACCCTCACTAGAATCCCCTCTTGCTATGTTACCAGTGTACCAGGCCAGACAGCCCCACGTTTCCTCAAAGTCCAGGTGTGGGACGGTCACACAGAGCCCTGCAGTTGCAGTGTGGTGGCTTCAGGCAGCTGTGGAAGAGGCACCCACAGCCGAGCATCTCCACAAGGAGCACAGTAGCGTACAGGAAGCTGTGAGACGGCTCCTTCCTTCCCAAAGAGGAGAACTAGCCAGGGCTCCTTCAGCATAATTTCCACTGCAGAAAAACCATGGTTCCTCTCAAGAGGAATGTTCATATGGAAAGAAATGTTTGCATTAGTATGTCTTTATTAACAGTAATTTTACTGAAAAAATATGATAATTATCAGAAAATTACCACATTAAGCACATGTCTTCTTAAATGGCCCCTTACAATTATAAGTGGATTCACCCATGGGCACATACTCAAGCTCTGGCTTCTTTCTCAAATCTGGATTTTCAGAACTGAACAAGAAAGATGGTCTGTACACATTAGATTCATGACCTAGGCAGGAGGCTGAGTTCTAGGATTCATTCCCATGCTAGCGTGTGTGGCGATAGAGAGGTATGTTTCACTCATGGACCCTGAAGTCTCAGGGCCTGCGCCCGTGCTGTCTCCACCTGCTCAGAGGTACACTTTCATCCAGGTTGAGATTTGGGCCACCTGCCCTGTGGAGATACCTGGATCTTGCAGATCTATCACTGGATAGCACAGCAGCCCGGGGCTCCCGTGTAGGGAACAGTGGCTGTCAAATGGTCTCTGTCTTCTGAGGGAGGCTGAGAGTGATTGTGGTACATTCCTTTTGCTCTGCAGCTGAAGGCCAAGTGGGATGGAATCATCCCATCCAGGGTCCTGTGCCTGGAGGGGTGGTATATTCCTGGATCCATCCACTCACCCTTGCTGATATCTCCCCAACACCCTCACAAAAGCAAGACTCCATGACCAATAGTTTAACTTGTGCCACGAGACTGACAGTGTGACCCTCCCTACTGCTTCATTCTGGGTGACAGTGGCTTTCCTCTGAGGTTTGATGTGTGTTGAAAGGTCTTACATCATAAAGTAAGCAAAGGCTCAAGTCTTATTGTCCCTGCTTGGCTTCTGCTGGGCCCCACTCGTGCCTCTTGCAGCACCTAAATTCAGTCTCTGGGAAGTGCATGTGTTCTGCTGACGTCTTTGAAGGTCCTCTTTGTTCCCAGAGCATGACGCATTGAGGATGACAGAGCCACGCATGGGCCTGAATCGTAGAGGGAAGCACTGTTCATGGGGCTGCATTGCAGCATGACAGTTGCATGACACTGAGGCTGTACTTTGCTTCATCTTCTACCATGTGCTCCATCCTGTGTCTGTGTGGATGTCCTCACACACAGGGTCATTTTGGTGGCAAGTGTTTGATGACCTGGAAGCAGGACAAGATCAGGCTGAGTGTGGTTCTGCCACCTGCGCATGGTGGGCCGAAGAGGCAGGTGTAGAGGCCCCTTCATTGCCCTCGTGTGCTCCAGTCCCACTAATCACAAGTGTGGACTCAGGCCTGTGTTGCTAACAAGTGGCTGTTGTGTGGTCTCTGCTCAGCTTGGCGTCAGCAGTCAGAGAGTCGGCTCTGCAGGTCCGTCGCGGGGAGGAGGAGAGGTGGGTGCAGACAGCAGGGCCACGCCACAGCTGCACCCAAGCCAGACTGGGGCAAGGGTTAGGGTTTCCTCCCCTGTGCAGCAGGTCCGTGGTGCTGCACTGGCAATAGAGAGGTTGCATGGCCTTCGTGACAGTGCCCTGGCCATTGCCGAGAATGCACGTACCTTGAAGTCTGGGCACTGTCGATGGGGAGCCCCGTGCCGAGCACACATGACTCTGGTCAGACATAGTCTGCAACATCACCATGTACTGTGAGGGTGGCAGAGCAGTGGGCCACAGTGTGCAGGGGGCAGGCCAGAAAGCGAGTGGTCACACTGGGGTCTGTGTGGGCACTGGGGTCGCTGTGCACAGCTTGATGTGCAGAGCAGAGATTGGGAATATGGTTAGGGCAGAGAGGGTGGCACTGACCATGCACCACAAGGAGCCACAGCAGCTGAGAGGCTAGGCAGGAGGCCCTGTGGGGTGTGCTCGGCGATTCTCTGAGCAGTGTGGACATATGTTACTCGTATTTCTGTCCCTCTGCTGCATAGGGGTGGCTAGGACGTGGACAGGAAATCCTGGGACTGATATCTGTCCAACTCCAGGCCTTTCTTTTTGCTATTTGGATGAGGACACTGAAAGGTAGGGTTTGAGCTGCCTGTTCTGCTTTGGTCTAACTGAGCCAAGCTTGCTTCTACAAACTGCATGGCTTTGTGTCCTTTTACGTCTCAGCCCCCTGTCATCACATCCTGTCTTGCTGTTAGTGGGCATGCTGAAATGCCCCCTTCTTGACCCTGGTGTGAATGTAGCAGTAAACACAATCAACCCAGTTAGAAATGGATAAGCAGAAGGTGGGTCCTCTGCCTGTTTCCACATCTCCCTTCTGAGAGAAAGCTGGAGCCTCAATTGTAGATGTGTCTTTATGTCCATGAACTTACATGCCTGTCCAAAAGCACGATGTGGGGTGTGGTGCTACTTTCCTCTGTGTTCCCAGGAGGAACTGCATAGTGTGGATGTGGGCAGGCGGATGGGACAGCATTGGTTCCTGGTAGTGTCCAGTCTGCTATCGACAAGGTCAGCCTGGTCCTCTGAAAGCTGGCTGTGGAGCAGCTGTAACCTCTAGGTGGAGCCACGCACCACTTTGCACACCAAACACAGGGAGAGTCCAAGCCGCATGGCCTCAGATAGCACACATCACAGACTGAGGCAAGAGCTCAGTACACACATTTGCTGCCAGCTTGCCACAGGGAACCCAGCCTTCCCAAGCCTGCGCAGGTGTGGGGCCGAGGAGAGGCCTTGCTCTCTGTCCTGGAGACTGCTTGCCGTGTGAGCAGCCACGTGCTGGGGCAAGGCTGCGTGGGGTAGGTCAGCCCGAGCACGCCTCAGGGCTGAGGTTGCTGAAGCAGGAGCAGTCGATGGCCGACTGCAGCAGCAGGCCAGTGGCCACGCTTGGAGGCTTCAAGACATGGATTTAGTTTCTGGCTCTCACTTCCCAGCTGACCGTTTACTGTTGTGTAGTAGTGAACTCTCAAAATGCCATGCAGACCCAGAATTATGTTTGCAGCACATGCCTGGAGAGGTGGGAGGGAGGCCATGGGCGCAGCTCACCAGGTGCAGACAGGGCCTGTGTTGGCGATTCCGAAGGACAGAACCCCCAGAGGCTAGGGAGTCTACATCTCAGGGTGGCGGATGGACACAGAGGTGATTCTGGGACCCTGTAGCAACACTGATGGTACATTAGAGAATGACGTTCATTTGAGTGTGGTGGCACATGCGTGAAGTCCCAGCACCTGGGAGGCTAGGAGGCTGAGGCAGGAAGACTGCCGTGAGGCCAACCTGCGACACTGACTCAAAAAATCAAAAGAAAATAATATTCAGATATAGCAAAGCTACAGGGATTCTATTGGAGAGGTCAGAAAAGAGAGCAGATGGGCCATCTGTCTAAGACCTTTTGAAGGACATGCAGACTGTCCCTGGGCAGATGAAGGAGAAGTTATGGCAGACAGCAATGCCATGAGCCTGGAAAGAGCTGTCGTCTTGCCGCTGAGACCCCACTGTGGCTGCTTGCCAGCCATGGACTGGCAGAGAGGTGGCACAGTCTCACAGGGGTGGAGCTAGTGCCCTAGGGTGTACTGTCTCAGAAGGTGGAGCTAGCATCATGGGTGAATCTATCTCAATATGGAGCCACCTCAGAAGGCTCCATGGGTGAAGCCACCTCACCCAGAGGAGCTGGTGCTAAGGGTGGAGCTACTCACAGAAGGTGCCGCTAGCATCACAAGGCTGAGCTCTCAGAAGGAGGAGCTAGTAACATGCGGCGGAGCTGTGCCTCCGGCCTTCCCCATAGCTCCTGCTTTCTGCTCCAAGATCCCCCTTCCCTGGTGTCCTTTGAATGGTTTTGTCTGCTGTGGTCACTATTGAATTTTGTCCTCAGTAGAGTGCCAGGCACATAGTGAGAGCTGGGGAGACATTGGCTGCAAGCAGAGGACTGTGAGGAGTTGCTGGTGTGGCTGGGATGCCACAGGTCTGAGTATTTGTTTGCCCAGATGTCATGGGCCCTAGGGCATCAGTGACCTCAACCGCAAGGCTGCAAGGACTCAGCCCTCTGGGGTGTACCCCTGTGTGAGGAGGGTGAGAGACTGGGAAAAAGTGCTGTTTGACCCTCTCAAAGACTCTTCTGTTTTAAAAATCCTGAAAAGCAAGTATGAAATCTATCCATACACTAGCACATTAGTAGCAAATAGAATAAGCCAGGTGTTATTTAAAAAACATTTTTAAGCATAATGTGAGTTTAATTACCTTTATTTCCCTGTTGCCTTTATTTTGTTTGGTGTTGAATGCAATTCTTGATTCAGCAAAGTGAAGTCTCTATGTGGCAAGAACATTGGCCTTGCTGCTTTTGGTCAGGAGTGCACATTGTACCGTGTGCTAGTTTACTCTTGTGTCCCGAGCCTGTGACTTGAATCCTGCATCCAAGGCCCAACTGTATGACAGCAGGTCTGTACATAGGCCGGATCCAGCTGATTCAAGCCTCCACTGCTGGAAAAGAGAGATCAGAGAGGGCATGGGTAACAACAGACTGCAGCCATGAATGTGTGTTAGTGTCTCTGTACAGGGTATGTGTGTGTCCCACTCCTGCAGCCAAGATGTGCACATAAGTGTCACTGTCTTGCATAAGTCACTGTTCTGCAGTGCAGTGTCATAGAACTGTCCGTGCCTGGATGAGAAGAAATGCTATGGGACAAGAGTTTCTGGCTCCTGTGGTTTCCTGCTATCTGTGGCCAGCTGTCGGGGTCCGTGCTGCATCTGTGTGAACAGGTGCAGTGGGTCTGGTGTGTGTCACTGTTTCTGTATATTTAAGTAATCATGTAACTTTTTAAAAACCATTTGCTTGTTGAGATAAAATTCATATGCCATAAAATCCACTCATTTCACATGTAAAATTTAGTGCCTTTACCATATTTGACAAATTGTATGTCCACCTCTGCTAATCCCTGAAGGTTATTTGGCAGAAAGATCCTAGTACCCACCAGCAGCTGCCCCACCCTGCCGCCCCTGGGGGGCTGTGTGGGGGAGGGAGCTCCAGCTTGTGGTGAGGGTCGGAGTTGGGGTAGGAGAGGCTGTGTTCGGTAAGTCTTAGGACCGTCTTGTTTCCACGTCACGGCTGTGGCTGCTGTGTTCCTGGTGAGTGTCAGTTTCTCACTCTTCACCTGTGCTGCTGTCCTGAGCACCTGTGCGGTGTGCATGCAGACACTGTTTCCAGATCTCTTGGGCATAACTGGAAATAGATTTTCTGGGTCTGTGGGGCTTGGACCCACTGAGGACCCACTGAGCTGCTGGCCTCAGTGGAGGCAGAGGTGCTATTTCACGTTCACACAGTACTGACTGGCCCGCGTGCGCTCGTGTTTGCTGCAGTGACTGCAGACATCCCGGTGGGTGTGAAGTGGTAGCTGGGGTGATCTGGCCTCGTATATCAGTCTCTGCTTCTTGTTGTGTTGCCAATTGTTCTGCGCTCATTGGCCCTCTGTGTGTCCTCTTTGAGAAATACCCATTCATTTTTAACCACTTAAAATGATTATTTAGCATTTTGTTATTCAGTTAAAAGAATTATTTAAATATTCTGATAGTGATATGATTTTCAAATGTTTCATTTTGTGGGCTATCCTTTTTTTAAATATTGAGGACTGAACCCAGGGCCTTCACACTAAGGTACTTTCCCAGAACTTTTAATACATTTATTTATTTATTTATTTTTGGTGAGGCAGGCTCCTACTAAGTTATCCAGGCTGGACTCAGACTTGTGATCTTCCCACCCTACCCTTCCAGAGTGCTAGGATACTGGATGTCCAGCATGTCCAGCATGCCTGAAATGCTTTTGTCTTGGGGTTTTTTTAATGTCAGGAATCAAACTCAGAACTTTGCACTTGTTAGGTAGGCGGGACACCCTGAACCAAATCCCTGGCCCCTACTTGCTTGGAAGGTACATTTATATCACTGGAATAGTAATAATAATAATAATTTTTTTTTTTGAGACAGGGTCTCACTTTGTAGTTTAGGTTGGCCCTGAGCTCAGCCTCAAACTCAAATCACAGCAATCCTCCTGCCTCTGCCTCCTGAGTGCTGGGATTACAGGTGTGAGCCACCACACCCGGCAGTGTGGTATGTGGTACTGATTGCTGCTGGGCGTGAGTCTCCATGCCCACTATGTGGTTACCAAGGATCAAACCCAGGCCCTTGCGCTTGCAAGACAGACGCTGGAACCACTGAGCTAACTCCCCGACCCTTTCACTGGAATTTTGATGAAGCCCAATTGCTTGTCTTTGTTTTGTGTCATTCATGTGTTTGGTTCTGTACCAGAGAAACTGCTGTGTTCTAAGAATTCTGCCAAGTTGTAGCTCTTCTGTAGGTTTGTGATCTATTTAGAATTAATGTTTATGTGGCTGAGCAAAGGACCAGCTCTGTGGATTGACAGTTGATCAACTGGATTTCCAGGTGTCTCAGAACCTATATGTGGAAAAAGCTGAACTTTCCCTGTGGACCTGTTTTGACCTCGGTCTTCATCTGTACATGCTTTGGTAATGGGATCCAGGAGCTTGGTGGCTTTAAGAAAGCCAACGCATTTTCACAGCTGTGGATGCTGGAAGCCCAAGATCAGGCACTGGCACAGTTAGTGTCTGATGAAGGCTGCTTCTTGGCTTGCAAGTGGTGCCTCCCAGCTGCCTTATCGGTTGGTGATAGGGACATGGCAGCCCTCTGAGTCTTTTACAAAAGCACTAATCCTATCCACAAGGCTTCACCCTCGTGTCTCATTGTGTGTTCTTTCCATCTGTGGCCCCTTGTGGTGCTGGTGACTGAGAAATGAGCCTGGCCACCTTGTGTTCACAGCCCTGTGAGCAGCTTCCCAGCTCAGCTCAGCTCTGCAGGCTCTGGGGGCACCTGCTTCCCCCAGAGGCACCTGGTGTTGTTTTCCCCGCCTCCTCTTCCTCCTCTTCTTCTTCTTCGCCATACTTAAGATCGAACTCAGGGCCTTTGTACTGAGTTACATCTGCAGCACTTTTTGGCATTTTCATCTAGAGGCAGGGTCTTGCTCAATTTCCCAGGCTGAGCTTGAACTGCCTCATTCTCCCACAGTGCTGGGATTCCAGGCATGCACCACCAAACTTAGCTGAAGACTCTGAGCTTGTGGTGAGGGTTAGAGAGTTAGAAGACTCTGTCTTCACAGGTGACATTTTGCCTCCTCTGCAGGAAGTGACTTGGACTATCAGAGCACAGCAGAGCATACCTGTGTGTTTACCTGGGTGGTGTAATCTGGAAACCTGGAGTGCTAACCATGCAGGTCGACTGGAGAGACCAGGTGTCGGTAGGTGGGCAGTGAGACTGAGCCTCCCTGGGCCTGGCTAGCACTGGGCAGCTCTTCCTGCCACTGGAGCTCTCTTCCTAAGATTAATTCCTTCCCCAAATGTCTCTCCTCTTTGCTAGAAAATTAGTAGCTGGCTTAGATACTCTCCTAGGGACTCTGACTTTAAAATTCAGTGTGCCTATAAATATGACTAAGTGATTTTCACAACTATATTTAAAACTGCATGAATAGACAAAAGGGTAGGGAAATAGCAGTGATTCTACTGTCTGAGTCACTATTGGCACTGAGTTTTCCAGGAAGTGTGATGTGTGATAGAATCTCCAGACTGGCACTGATAAGAGATTGACAAAGTTGCACATCTGTCTCGGGAAGCCTCTTCTCATCATAGGATGGATTCCCATGGAGTTTGTCACAGGGGACAGATCTAGAGGAGGATACCATGAACATACATGAACATACTTTTTTTTGGCAGTGCTGCAGATGATTAAACCTAAGACCTTTGTACTGAGCTATATCCCCAGGTTTTTTGGTTTTTTGCTCATTTAAGAGAATCTCTCTATGCCACTAAGTTGCCCAGGCTGGGCTCAGACTTGCCGTCTCCTGCTTCTGCCCCCAGAGTGGTGGGATTACATGGATATAGCACCACACCTGGCAGAGCAATGATTTTTAAGAAGATTATTAGGTGTTTCTCTGTTTTTATTCCACAGAATTTTATACTTCTTAGCTATCATGTTATTTAGGGGAAAAACTTGTATTGAAATTGTGAGAACTGTTGAAAACTTAAGAAGAAGGCTTTCCCGCCGCTGCTATGTTAATGTTGATAAAGATACAGGGATATTCTTCCCCCAGTTGCTCCCAAGTGTCTCCAGCCAGTACTGCCACTTTCGGGAACATTTAGCCAAATAGCTGTCTGAATATATATTCCTAAAGTAAAACATACTCTATTCTATTCACACACACACTGTACACATAAATGCAGGCATACATGATTTGTAACATGTCCAGAGAAGGGTTAGAGATCATGATTTTATCCACCTGTTAAGCTCTAACCATAGAATATACACATGAGATGCAGATGACTCATGTGCTCACACTGTGTGAGTTCAGTGCTATGCAGTATTCCTTAGCCCTGTGATAATTTTCCTGTTGCACCCCTCTTGAAATTTAGGTGTCTTCACACCATATCTAAGGCCTCCTTAAATGTGCTCAGGTGGAGCCACCCCGCTGTTATATCAAGAGCATATTTGAACACAGGTTTCTCACAGAACTAAGTTGAGACTTGAGTGGGATGGAAAGAACCTGGACCTGCCCTGCGCTTCAGGGTTAGCTCTTCCCGGAAACTGTGAGAACTGTGGCACTGGAGAGAGAAATGAAGCTCTAGGGCACCAGCGGCAGCTGCTCTGCTGAGGCACAGCTGGCGTTGGGCATATGATGTCCTGTTCCAGAGCCTGAAGGAGGAGTGCCCCTGTGTGCCCAGCCTCTGACAGTGCCCTGTCTTCTCATGGAGCCCTACAGTGTTTCTGTGAGCTCAGTGGATCAGTGTTTCTTATGAGTCCAAGAACTTTCCTTTTTCACCTTCCCTGCCCTCCCCTCACTTAGCTGTTTCTTCCATCTTCCACAAAGACCAGCGGCTTACCTGTGTAAGATGTCAGTGCTATGGGATGGCCACAGATCCGCACTTCCAACCCTAGATTCCAGGACAGGAAGCAGGAGAGATGACCTTCACAGGTGATTTGCACACAACACAGTGCAGCACATGCTACAAGTGGAAAAGTTTGCTCTAAGAGGCAGGAAAGAGATGGACAAAGAAAGAGAGTGATTCTTAGGGTAATCTTCCTGTTTCAGGCATGTGCAGAAGGGATCTTGTGAGAATCACAGGGCTGTGACCTCCCCACAAATGAAGGAGACAGCTTGGGTGGTTTTTTTTGGCTGCTTTGGCTGTCTGACTGACTAGGGCAAGCCAACAGCCACTAGACTTGTGCATAATTCTGGAAGATGGGCCAGAGTCCCCGGGTGCTTGTCAGGCAACTGCAGATGCGCCAAGCATCAGGTGTGAAAGGAGACTGGAAATGCTTATAATTAATAGTCACAATATTCAAATTCACTATCTTTCCCCAAATGACTGTATATATAGAAAACTAAGCAATAACCAGGATAGGCAACTATATAAACTTTTCTATCAAAGAAATGTAAATGTGATGTTAATTGATAAATTTGCTAGCATCTCTTACCCTTGTGGTATGAATAGCAGGATCTTTGGATGAAGAGATTGTGGAAACTGGACTGCGCCAAACATGAACAGCACACACAGGCAGAGCTCTGTGGTGGGTGTTTCAGAAAATCATGGATCTGGCTGGAGAAATCTGCTGTTGGTCCAGAGAGTGACCCAGCTGATGTTCACAGAACATGGGGAACAGCAGTTTCTGTCACCACACTGAGACGGGCTAAAGTCGTAATTTCCACTGGCCAGAAGCACTGTTGCAAAAGATGGTCCTTCTGGTGAAAAACTTGGACAGCTGGGTGGTTATGCTCACTTTGTGCAAGAGGCCATTGAATTTTCCTGTACCTTGTGCCTTCGTCCTGTATGGAACACCTTGGGCTTGCCATTGGCAGGCCGGCGGTTGCCAACTTGCTAAGGACTGTGGAGCTTCTCTTAAGGCGCCTTATCACTAAGCACAAGCACCCTGGCCTTGCTACAGGGCTGAGGGGCTTTCAGTGCCTGGGCTGCTGACAAGGGCCAGGTGTGGGGTAGGAGGAGTGTACACCAACTGCCTTGGTGTCAGACACAACATTTCTTAAAAGATCAACTTGTCTACATGCAGAGCTGACAGACTCTGACCCAAGGATTGAGACAGCAAAGGGGCCAGACTCACATGAATCCAAATGTGCCCAACATTTTGCCCCATGCTAGTCGCCCTCAGTCACCTGCAGGCCCAAGGAAGAAATCGGTGTTCTCAACAGAGTGAGCCCTTGAGTCTCCAAAAAGTAGTGGAAGCAGCAGTTAGAACACATGGCAGAGGCATGCAGGGAAATCATCCATGTGACTTCCCAAACCAGTGGTTTTAAATTGACAAAGTGCAAATGAAGCTCAAGGGCTTATTTAGTTTATTTATGGCAACCATTTCTCATTTCTTGTAAACACTGTGCTTCTGTAATTTTATCAGAGCTTCCTAAGAAACTGCAGAAACATGCTATCCTACAAAGAGTAGCAGTTTATCATCCGGGAGCTTATTTTGTTGTTCCAGACTTCTCTCCCACCCTACCCACCATAGTGATCCCCAACCATTTCACTCATAGTTACGTGATGTTCACACCTTCTCTTTAACCTCTGCATATACAGTCACAGACCAAGGAAGTACACATTGTATGCCTTACCCTGTCTGCATTTTTGGAATAGTGATTTGATACTGATATTCTGCAGTTGTGGGTTACTCAGAATTATCAAGAGGGAAGAGAGGGCGCTTTGGAGTTGCCTGTGTTGCACGTGAAGCCTCCTCTGGCCTGGTCACTGGATGATCCCTTTGGGTAAATTATTCAACACTCGTGCGCTGTGTCCTCAGCTGTGAAACGCTCTCTTCATGAGACTGTTGTGAAATTTGGGGTGAAAAATAGTGAATTGCTTCTTGCATGCTCAACACAAGTGAGTCACAAATTCAGAAAGGAGGAGCTGTGAAAGCCAGCCTACACCAAGGAAGGATCGAGAGGGGCAGGCGGTGCCCCATGAACTTCGTCCTGGTCTCAGCCACTCCTGGCTGTCCAGGCAGGCATGTCCGGTGGGTTGTGTTGATGAAGTGCATGGAGAAAAGGACTCAATGAATGATGAGAATTGTCTTGGAAAAGTACTAATAAAGGAGAGCTAGTGATTGTTGGAATTTAGTGAATTATACTAAACTGGGAAATAGGGTAACTCCTGGTTTAATTGTCCAGTGCCTACAATCTCCCTGCCTGACATATTGAGTACTAGCAGAATGTTGCTATAGCAACCAAGCAAGTAGCTGTAGCAGGTTAGCAAGCAGCAAAAAATCATTGTAATATTTCAGAGGCAAAACTTTAATATTTTATTTTCATTACCATCACTGTAGTTTCCTTTCCTAAAAGAATGGATTCTTGTCCTATTTATGGAAATTTCTTCTGCATTTATTTTAGAATAAGTGCTATTGGGTATGTGTTTCCCAAAGAGTGAAAAGGATCCTTTTTGAGGACTTTAACTTTTATCTTAGTCTGTGTAAAGAAATCTGCAGTTAGTATAACAGCAAACTCTGTTAGACTTAGCTGTTTCTGACTAGCTCACCATTTGACCATGGGGAGCCGTCCGGCAGCTGGCGATGGGAGTCAAGCCCAAGAGGTCGCTGGATGGGGTCTTGGAGGGGTCCTCATTCTCTTATTTGCTTTTTTTTTCTTTCTGGGTAACAAGATATGCACGCTCAACTGTTCATACACACAGATAGAGGCATATGAACTTGACTTTATGTAACCAAACCCAATATTTTAAAATATTGTGTCACAATTTTAATGAGTTGAATGATTTGATCTTTGTTTGCTCTTAGCAAAGATATCCTAAATTTATAAATCTTACTTGTAGCCTTTGTGAAGTTTGTTTTTTTTTAATCATAAAAACATAAGTTGATGGATAAAAGGCATCTTTAAGTTAGTTTAACTCACTGCATATTGGAGTACATTACATTTTTATAAAATTTGTATTTTCCACAGAATTCTTATCATTGTAAAAGTTGAATAGAACATATATTATCTCTGTCTTGGATTTGATCTCCAAAAATATTGGATAAGGATTGAGTGCTTAATCTAGATAAAAGAGTGTTCTGTCCACAGAAATTTAAATTATTTATGATATTTGCAGTTGTGAGTTTTGCATTATATTATTGTTCTACTGCATTGGACAAGATTTAAAGTCTTCTGGGCATTTAGTAGTTACTCATAAATAATCAAATTGTAAGGAAAAACTATAATTTACCTAGAAAGATTTTGTATTATCAGATGTTTTCATTAGTGCTTATTTGTTTTATAAAAAGCACTAGAACAAAATAATAACAGCTTTCTTAGCCAGTGTGACACAAAAATAGTTTTCTCTATGCTAAACAATAATTGCACATACAAAATTAAATATAGTTTGCTCCTATGGCAACAAATGTGGAGGTCACATGCTCAGAAAAAGTTACACATGTGATGACATACATTCCAGATGTGTACGAAGATCAATTTCCCAAAAGCCTTTCAGTGAGATTCCAAGCCACAGAGGAGACATTTCTGCAAATGGAGCTCATGGCATATGTCCTGAGACCACAGGATGCATTTTAAGGAAGACAACAGATGTGTTCATCAAGGACTTTATCTGCAGCTACTCAGCTGTACCTTGGTTTCAGCTTCTCACTGTACCTCAGAAAGACAGCGACTTGTGATCATGCAAACCTGCAATCTCTCCTCCAGGTAAAGGTGGCAGTGTGACAGATAGGCTGCCACCCCTTTGTGTAGAGTGACAGGGTCTGGCTTCATGTTTGTATTCAAATTCTGAGCTTATTGCTTACAAGACATTCACCCACAGGTTATTTACTTAATAGTCCTCTGACAAATAGTTTTCATCAAAAATCAGAAGGAAAGGCTTTCTCTTCCCAGTGCAAACATTGACATACAGCTCCTTGTGCTAGCCACCCTCCTGCAGCTTCATAAAAGGAATCTGAAAGGCACAGTCTTTGCCATGTGGTCCCCAGATCTGTGCTTGTACAACCCTGTGCTGAAAAATAAGCAGCAACTCCTGATGGAGAAGCTCAAGAGAAGATTCCAGAGTCTGGCAGACAAAGTTTGAGTCCTCACTCTTCCATCATGGATTTGGATGAGACATTTATTCTCTTTGGATTCCATCTCTTCATCTCTCCATTCAAGAGACTGTCGTGCCCATGTGGCTGCAATAGAGGGTCGCTAGAAAGGTAGACTATGATTGTCTGTGAGGTCTGGGTGGTGTGGAGATACAGAAGGGTGCGGCATGGAGGGCATGAAGGTGGAACATGATGGATCCATGTGTATCATGGGGTACTATTTCAGGGGCCAGGTCTCTATCATGTAACTTCCTAGAGCAATTCTGAACCACTAGAGATATTCAAAAATCATACTTCTGCTTTAGGAGAATCTGTCATATAGTTCTGATTATAACCTTTGAAATGATGTTGTACAGATTTATCTCGGGAGTAACTGTCAGTGCAGCCTGTGACCTTTGCTGTGCCATTCTGAGGTCATAGCCTATTTCTCCTAAGTTCCTGTGGCTCTCTGAGGGCCCAGGGTCCATATTTCCAGTTCCTGCACAACTCTGCAGATGGCACAGCCCAGGGCTCGGTACGTCTCTATTCTAGTTCACTTCAGCTCTCCCCCTGTTCTTGCCTCTTTTCCCCAGTGTGTTTGTGTTGGGTCTTGATTTCATGGCATTTGCATGTTTTGGATCCCCATTCCAAGGGTAATTCTTTGTTCTCTGGCTGGCTGTGTAACTACTTTCCCTGATGTGTGCTGTGCCACTCGAGGTGAGGGCAGCTGGGATACTGATGGACTTGTCCTGGGAATTCTGTTCATATTGTACTGGAGTCAACACTCACTTCGTGTCTGATCAAGCTGGGTTTGACTTTTGACCCCGCCAAATAATAGCTAAAGAAATGTTTAGTTGCAGAATGGGAATACCCCAGCCACCTCCATCCATGTGGCTACAGGATCTGGTCTGATTGTGTCTGTGAAGTTTTACACCGGCCTGGTGGATCTCAACAGATGCTAATCTCCTCTTAAGTCTTCTGACTTCATTTCTCATGGGTCACAAAACAAGTAGAGAGGAGAGACCAAATTTGGTAATTCAGAGAATCATGTATTTCCGAAAATACATGTTTTGCTGCAAGAAAGTACCTGCTGTGGAACTGCTGCTGCAATCTTTGATCTTTACCACCTGTGGAAGTGTTTGGTGAAAGAGCAATTCTGACACCCAGACACAAAGTTCTCATTATATATGCATGAAGTTGTGTATGTTGACGTCAGCCATTTGTATTAATGTAGGTTAGTAGGGAACATGAATAAATTAAAATTCACTGTCATACTCACAGGTAAACTTCAGTTACTCCACCTATTCAAGTGCTACCTGTGGTTTCAGTTTTACAAAATTATTCTTTATGTTATATGTAAACAAGGGCATAAATCTTTAATTGCCTAATTCTTCTTCCCTTTTATAGCTGTAAGTGGCATCACCCTGAGAATTATGAGGCTTGTTTACTGCCTCTGCAGTTTCTGGTTGCACTGTCTTGATTTCTCATGCTGACCTCTGCGAGGTCAGAAATTTGAGCTATAAACCCCAACTCATCTTTCTGGGAGTGTAGCAGGACAAGGCACCAGACAGCCTCTGGGTAACTTCCTCTGTGAGGACTGTTGCCAGCACGTTATGGCCTTTCATCTCTGAAGACTGGGACCACACTCACTGATATCATAGTAGAGGTCAGGATGCATTTCCAGGAAAGTAATCTTTATTTAATGTAGCAAAACAAAACACTTGTTAAGGCTGAGACGTCTCAGGATTCAGAGCTGGGGAGGGTATCAACTCTGGCTGTGCCAGGTTACAGTTCTCAGTCTCTGCTCTTCTTCTGTGGATGGCGTAATCCGTGGTTGGAAAAGCTTTCTGTTGCCGGTGGCCTCAGGGAGTGTAGCCATCCTATGAAGGACAGGGGCCATGGCCCCACTCAGCCCCCACATGAGCAGAGCCACCACGTTCCTGGAGGCCAGCAGCTCCTCCTGGGTGGTGCCTCTGTGGGTATCAGTCCTGTTCACTAGCAGGGCATCATCTTTGCCTTTGTCTGCAAGCCCTGCCATGGGAGCTGGGATGTTGCTTTATAAGCAAGCAGCACTTTCCTTGAGCTGTGAGGATAAGCTGAGCTCCTGGAGGAAGGTGACTGAGGTCTGAAACAACACTGGACACAGGTCTGAAAGCCCATGCTAACTGGTGTGGTCTGTGCAGAGCAGGATCCAGTCTGAACAGCATGACCCTGTGGATACAGTTTTGTAGACGACCTTTCATATCCTCTTGTGGGACAGTTCTTGGCCAGCCTCAGTGATACTGACAGCCCCAGGGGTCCTGTGAGTCCCTAGAGGAGGTTGGCATGGGAAGGCATGCTGCTCTGCAGGGCTGGTCAGCCTTGAGTGTACGGTCATCAGACATGTGGACCCTTCAACCTACCCATGACATGACTCTGAGTTAGTTCTCCTTCGTCACTTCTGAGGGCAGCTCAGTCTGTTCTAAATGTGATGTGCAAGGGCAGTGCCTCTGGCCACGGGTTAGAAAGCAGGAGCCTATGTGGCATTTGCAAGTTGCCTACCACACTGGAATGTCGGTTTCCTCGATGGTGTTGGCCCTAGTCACGTGAGAAGATCTCGGGAAAGCTCTGGTGCATGCTTCCCACTCAGCAAACTCTGCTTTACTCTGCAGGGCCATGGCTGGGTGGATGGCAGTGTCCCAGCAGCATCTTCTAAGCAACGTTGTGGGGCTTGCATTCTGGCCGGTTCTCTGGCCTCCCTGTAGTTTTTTCAATGAGGTTCCGCTTTAGGTTAGGGCTGTGGGCTGTGGAGCTTTGCTCAGAAGTGCCTCAGTTTACTCCCAAGAACACCACCTCACTGGTTGTGGGGATGGATGAATGAAGCCTCTGGCTCGGGCTGGCTGAGTGTGAGCTGTCCTGTAGTTGACTCACTTGGTATCCTCTCCTGGCTGGGAGCTCCAGGAGGGCAGGTGCAGCTGCTGGGTTAGGTCTGCCTTCTTCTGACCTGGTCTCCACTGTGGACAAACACCACTGGGGGGCACAGGCTGCACCCTTGTCCTGTCTCTTCTTGTAAGATGCTGTGTGGTGAGTGGACTCTGTGTCCAGCGTGATGATGGAGCACAAGTAAGGGAGGTGACACAAGCCAGTGGTCAGAATGTGCCCACAGTGCCTGTTGCCATCCATGGTGACACTTTGCACAGGTCAGCTGTGTCAGCAGCTGGAGAATGAGGACTCAGATCAGGTGGAGAAGCATCCAGACACAGATGACGAGCTGTTAGGTACTCACTGGGCTAGGGGTATCCAGGAACTGAGTCTGGCTTAGAGAACTCCTGCAGTGTCTGTTGTATGATGTCCTGGAGTTGACCTGGGCCTTGAGTCAGAGCTCAGGTCGGAACCCTAGAACACATCCAGAGCCTACACAGCACCGTGGATGGGGTGGCTACAGGCAGTGGACATCAATACCCTCTCCTTCCAGGAGGCCAGGAGTTGGAAGGGCCGGCACCACCTGGAGGTTCTGGGAGTCCCCGCCCCAGCCTCTGCCCTGTGTCTTGGCTCTGCAAGGTGAACATATCACTCAGTCTTATGCCACCTGAATATGGCCATTTCTCTACAGTCTCTGTATTTCAGTCCCTTCTCGTAAGAATGCTGTCTTCCTAAATCAAGGAGGAGCTCACCATGATCCGTAGTGCATCTGTAAAAATGATCATCAAGTAAGGTCCCATCCGGGCACCTGGATGGACAGAACTGGGCAGATATGTTCAGCCTGCATGGGAACCATGGTGATGTCTCCACGGAGGGCCTCAGTCCACGTGTGAGCGCATCTAGGCAGGTGTTCTAGTGTTTTGGAGACCAAGCACAGGGTCATCCCTGGGAGTAACCAGCACCCTGTTGAAGCAGATAGAAAGAGAGGAGTTTAGAGCTTTGGTAGATTTTGGTATTTGCCTTAAATAATAAAGGCAGGCACTTATGAATGTGTGTGGGTTTGGCTCAATGGATACTTCTCCGACAGCAAGTTTACTACAGAGTAGAAGCATGTGATACCTTCACAGGACATACCACTGGCCCATAAGATAGTTTCTAGTCATGTGCTAGTCTAATTTAGTCTGAAAACCTGGTGACCTGCTCCTATTTCCCATGAAGCATCCACTGGACTCATTCTCTTTTTCCCTGTGCACCAGTGGGCCACTGGGATCAGATCTGGGAGATCCCATGTGAGCAGGGCGTGTCCAAGCACTGCCCTCACTCCCCAAACAGGGCAGCTTCCCTGACCTTCCTTTTGTTCTTGAGTTTCACCACCAGCTTGCTCTGTAGGTACGAGAGGCTTCAGAGCTGAAGAGAATAATATGTGCACAAATCTCAGCTTATTGGCTGCATCGGCACCTAACAAAGGTTCTTGTGTTGCAAGCGAGGATCTTTGGCCACCCTGACCGGGGTGACATTTCACCTTCTCCTGTGCATATGTCCTTCCAGCTGTGGCTCTGTGGAGTAAAACACAGGGTAGTGGCCGAGGAAAAAGCCTTGAATGCCGGCAGTCGCAAAAGACCCAGACCTTGACTGTGCACGAAGCCCTTCCACTGAGTTTCCAGCCTGGCAACATCTAAGCAGCAAGCAGAGAGCTGTGCGGAGGCCAGCATGCTCCAGCGCTCGAGCCGCATTCTCCTCCCACCCCTCCCAGAGCCGGCGCCTCGCCTGCCTGCGCTCAGCCGAGTGGAAGGCTCTCCAGTCCCTGTAAATTCCCCGAGGGTGGCCACGGAGCAGGGAGCAGCCAGCGGCAGGAGCTGCGGGTGCATGGCCTCTCCCAGCACCCAGCCCACTCACTTTTGTGCAGCCCTGTGTCGTCAGTGTGGTGACGCGCCCTAGGAAGTTGCCCATGTATGGCTCCCCAAGCGAGTGATATCATCACAATCCGTGGCTCCTGTCTAAATGGGATCATTGGTGAAATGAGATTAGAGATGTCCATCTGAGGAGGCAGCAGACCGAGCACCTGCTCTCTCTAATCGATGTCCCCAGGGACGGCACTGTGCACTAATCAACGTGCCTGTCTCCATGGCTAATTCTGTTAGCAGCCACGCGCCTGCCTCTTCGGCTGTGTGCCAGGCAGCCCCCACATCCACATGCAATCCACTCCAGATCCGTATTTTCTATTATACTTGAATATATGGGACATGCATCGCGGTCCTCCACCCGCCACCCTGCTGCAGTGTGCTTGTTTTGCAGAGCTGTGTGGCAGCCTGGCTGGAGTCAGGGCTGACAGGAGCAGGGACGCACGCTGGGTCCTCCTGGCCTCCCTCCAGCCTGAGCATGCAGCCCCTGTCTGCCTGCTGAGAAGCCTCTGCTCCTTGCATTTGGATGCTGCCGGCAGTGCAGCTGCCACCGAGCCTCGGTAAGTCAAGAATGACTCATTTCTTACTTTTTGCCCCTGGATGTGCACTTGCACTGAGCTGTGGCATCAGGTAGATGCTGAGGAGCTGATTAGCACTGGGCTGGTCAACCTGGGGGCTGCTTACCTCTCGGTACTCTGCAGCATGATTTTCCATTGCCCCAACTTGCAGTCCTAGGCTGCACTGCTTTTCAAGTCCAATATGCTCTCCCAGGGACGGTGGTGGTGGCCCGGGGGAGGACTACTGCTGCAATCAGAGCATTTTAATTTCCATAGAGGATTTAGGGGCATAGCTCCTGCACAGCAGTCCAGAACTACAGCAATGTCCTTCTGTGAAGACAAGTTCAGTCTCCAATTAACCATTCTCCTGATAACCATTGAATTCACCAAATACCAGAGTGATCTGTATTACGAGAACTCTGCTGGCCAGCTGGTGCTTTAGTAAGGCGATGCAGCAGCTGGCTGCTGGGTCAGGGCTCCTCAGGGAGTGAGTAGTGCAGGGACCTGCAGTTTTTGAAACCCATGCTTTTATGTGTAGGAGACAGGGCAGATGCAGATGGGCTTCTTTTGTAATGCCTGGTGCAGGGGGAGCTGGTGCCTCTTGCAACTGCAGGAGGAAAAGGAAAGAAGAGGCATGCTGGGCTGAGGAGCCTGTTGTGAGGCTCTGCCTGCATTTGTCTTTGTGGCAGGCAGGAAGCCCCTTAGGGGCTCTGGTGCTCCGTGCTGACCCTGCTGCTTCCTGGGCTCTGGAGAGGAGGCATCATCTTCTGAGCCAGGAGGGCTTTGAGGCTGGGGATGGCATAGACCCCCTGGGTGGCTCAGCCAAGGGACACAGTAGCAGGCGAGGGTGAGGGTGCCTTGGTTCTCCTTCCTTTGCTTTTAGTCTGTGCTCACACGTTGCATTAGGTTCTCTTGCTCATACTTGTGCAGAAACAGGCTCCTCTCCAAACAGCACGGGAGGGTCCAGCCTCTTCTTAGAGAGGCTGAATGCCATGCGCTCAGCATCTGGTAACTCCTTGCTTGCTGAGGTTACGCTGGGAAGGACTGAGCACGCCCAGACAGGAGCTGTCATTGGCCTCCCCCATCCAGGTGGAGTTTGATGGCTCCATTCATAATTTTGTTCCCAGAGCTCGGGTGTGTGGCTGGACAGAAGCTCAGCGCTGCTGCCAATCTGCTTGCGACCTCCGCAGGCAGCAGGGCTTTTCCTAGCCGTTTGGGTCTCACAGGCATCTAGCAACAAGTATTTCCTTAGTGGGTCCCCTGTCTCAGAGTCAGACCTCAGCACGCACATGGGACTGCGTGATTCCTGGATGTGGGCAGACGCGGCCTCTGGCAGGGTCTGTGGCCCAGGGAAGGATGCTATTAGGTGGAACTGCATAGATGCAAAGGTTTCAGGTCATGGCGAGCAGACACCTGCCTGAGGAGCAAGCAGCTCTGTACTGAGACAGCGCTGGTGATGGAACCTAAGCAGTTGCTCGATAGTAAGTGTCTATGGGTGTGAACACTGCTTTTTGTCTTTTCTTTTCAAAAGCCAAATCTCTTCCGCTTACTTACAGTTAAAGTGAAAGTGCATGGCCAGAAAGTAAGTGGCACACAATGTCCACGTTCACTGGCAAGACGCGTGCTGCTCTTGAGCAGACAGGTTGCAGCCCTCCCCCATGCCAGTGAATGTCCTTTGTCCACGGTCATGTGCACTTTCCAAATGACTTACTCCTCTCCCCTCTCAGGTTAGTAAACCCACGTTGGTAACTTTATAACCACTCGTGCATTTTGTTTTCTGAAACAGTATCACTTTTCCTTCCATGCCATTTGACTAAGAACTTTCTTGTTCATCGAGTCTGTGCATTGGTGAATGAGACTGAATTCAGTCCTTACAGGCTGATAGTGAGCTATTGATGTGTAGGGAGGGGATATCTTTGTAGCTGGGGACATCTGTGAGGGTCAGAAAATGTGTTCTCTCTGGGTTTGTCCTGCTTCCTGTGGACACACAGCTCGATGCCACCCCTGCCCCAGCCAGGCCTCAAGCAGATGGTCATGGCAGGGACCAAGACAGCTGGACAGGGAGCTCCTGGGCAGTGGAGTGCTGATGTTGAGGTCTGGATATGAAGCCATACCTCCTGTGTGTGTCCCCACAGTGTGCGTGGGGATGGGGATGTCGGGGGCTCAGTGCACTTGGTAGAAGAGGCCTCATTCCGGGGTCGGGAGTGGACTGGCCCCCTGAGCCAGGGCTCCAGGGACTCCAGCTCTGACTCCTAGACCTGCTCACCCTCAAGTGGCAGCTTGGTCCTTATTTTATTCCTGATTGTTTCAGGATAACAACTGGTAGTAAAAGTGGCATTTTTCACATGACTAACATTGAGTAAGAAGACATACATTTTTAACTAGGGAGCAGCTTTCCTTTGTACATGTGTGTGCAAGTGCCGTGTGCCCTGGGATGACGTCACCACCAGAGGCCAGAGCTTCTCTCTTTCATCACAGAGCATTTTGCTGCGCTTTGCATCCTTCAGCTGTGGCCTGTGGTGCTGCTCAGCGCTGATCCAGAGACATACATGGACGTGTGCACCTCCGGTCACCCAACATCCTACGGTGCTTCGTTCTCTCTAACTCAGCGCCCTCACAGCCCTGTGCACCCCCATCCTGGTCCTTGCTTTGAGGTGTCCGGTGCTGGCTGCACTTTCCGAGTTCTTTCCCCTTTATGGGATAAGTTGGGGATTGATCACCATGATTGTTAGGGTCTCCTGAATGGTGTGGGTCCCCAGAGCTCCAGGAAGCCTTTCTGAGGTATTTCCGCCACAGGGCTGAGATCTGAGTACTCTGAGAGGACACGAGGCCAGAGCCCTGGGTCTAGCCCAGGGCGAGCTTTGCAGTGTCCTTCTGGGTCCTGACTCACGCTGCTGTGGGGGTCCTTGGCCTCTGCATCCTGTCCTGGGACAGTGCAGGCCCCTGCTTGCCCTGGGGTTGGTGGGAGATGGATGCAACTCTCCTGCCATCTGTCATTCTCTTGTCCCTTTGGCCTTGAGCTGCCTAGTCCAGACCCCAGCCCTGTCACCAGTGGACAGCCGAGCAGTGCCCTGTGACACCTTGCAGGAGACCTGATGTCTCTTCCCCTGGGGGTTCCAAGCCATCAGTGTTTCTGGGGGCCATGAGCCAAGGTCCCTGTTGCAGGAGCCCTTCTAGTTGTGGGGCCAGCCAGGGTTGGAGTAGATGAGTGATGAAAGGGGCCCCAAGAGGAGCAGCCACAGAGGAGGCAGTGTTGAGAATCATCTTGCCTAACCAGTTTCTTCATCATTTTGTAGATGAGGAAATTGAGTCTCATGACTGAATGACAGAACATTATTGCTCTTTAAAAAGGTTTTGGTAGAGCAACTTTTATAAATAGAAAAACTGAGCAGACTTAGAGGGTCCCTCATGCCCTGGAGTTCTCTGCCATCTGCATCCCTCAGAGGACATCTCTGCTACTGACCATGACCACCAGACACTTCTTCACCCACTGTCCATCTTATGCAGGGTCGGTGTGATTGGACAGCCGTCTGCTGACACCTGTGCCCCGTCACAGAGTCACACCGAGCAGTCTCACTATTCTCCAGCTCTTCTGGGCTCCACCCTTCATTTCTCTTCAGCTCCTGTGGCCACTGACCGCTCACTTCCCGTAACTCTGCCTTTGGAGTCCTGGTAGCAGCCTCTTCACCCTGCTTCTCACGCCTCCAGATAGGCATGAGGTTCACTCTGTGTCTTTTCATGGCTGCACAGTGCGTGCATTTTCAGTGCTGAGTATTATCCTGCTGTCTGGATGAGCTACAATTTACCCTTTGCCAGCTGAATGCATCCCAGGCCAGGTACTGGTGTTGAAGCTGTTCTACCCATCTGCCAGTGGCTATTTGTGTGGATACAAGTTTCCAACTCACTTGATAAATACAAGGAGGGCACATTGTGTCCTGAGCTGACCTCTGATTTCTCAGGACTTGTCAGACTTGCTGGACTGTCTTCCAAAGCAACTCTTTGATTTAACATCCCCATCAGTGATGGAGAGGGGACCCCAGCTTTGGCATCCAGCATGCAGCCATCCCAGCAGTGTTTAGCTGTGTCTCAGGCTTTGTCACTGGCCTGCAGAGTTTCTCTCTAGGTCTGGTGCTGATTTTCCTCTTCCGGGAGGTGAGATGGCCATGCAGGGTAGGGAAGGAGAGAAGGCAGCAGGGATGGTGACAGTGGGCTCCCTGGCATGGGTGCTGGGCACTACTTCCCAAAGTGCCCTTTGCAGACTCCATACTCTGCACTTCTTTAATGACAGTGCTCCCAGGATGTAGGTTTTGCTGAAGGAAATGAGCGGGTGGCACTCAGATGGACTGGCTTTGTTCCTGCCACTCAACACCTTTGCCTGATCCAGACCTTGAATGACTCCCAAGAATGTGCCTGATGGAAATAAAGTTCTGGTAACAAAAGCAAACATGAAAAACGCCCTGCTGGTGGATGACGGATGGCCTGCCTGGTGCTGCGGACACACACATTTGTTGCAGCTGACGGGGTGACAGCATTTTTAGTTGCCGGAAGAATGATACAGGAGAGGCAGATTCTGGAGAAGCAGGTGGCCCCAGGCCCCCAGTCCCAGGCGGTCCTCCGTACAGGCCTGGAGCCGGAGTGCAGAGGGCAAGGTGATGGTGGTGCTGCTGCTGGCTGGGAGGACCTGACGGGGAGGTGTGGACCTCACTCACACACTGCCCTCCAGCCGCAAGGTCAGGCAGGACATTTGTACAATATGTAAAATAAGTAAACCAAGCAGGGGTGTGAGTTTTGTAATTCTCATTTATTAGTTTGGGAGGACAATCATGGGACCTTAGTACCTGAGAGCTTCTGAGCCAAGCCACGCCCCCCAGAGATGTCTTTAAGAAGACAGAGGGGAGGAAGGTATCTTTTTTTTTTCCTCTTCAAGAACAGTATCTTTTAAAACTGTTTTCTCCTCAGCTCATACTGGGGGGTCATGGATTTGCCTTTCTGAAGGCCACAGGAGCTACCCATGCAGGGAGAGCACCCCACAGGCCCTGACACGGGCTGTGACTGCCGCGGCTGCGTCCTGACTGGGAGCAGGGCAGGGCAGGGGAGGGAGCATCAGTCCAGGCAGGAGAGCGAGGACCCAGGGCCAGGCTGGGGTCCTGTTTGGGCAGCCACCACCTCCACTGCCAGAGGAATACCCCAGCAGCTGCATGGCTCCCTCTGCTCTTGACCTGCGCGGGCGGCTCCGTGGGTAGTGAGGAGCCTGCCCATGTCCCGATCACTGTGCACTCAAGGGAGACACCAGTGCTGCTTTGGCCAGTGGCTCTGGGTCCCACTTGGGAGGCATGTGCCCCGATTTCCATGACCATCCTATGTGTCACCAACCTTTACAAGTCCCAGCCACCCCTCCCTGTGCCATATGGGCTCACAGCATAGTTTAGATTTATTTTGTTATCATGCATATCTGAATGTGTGCACACATATTTCTGTGGACTAAATATGGTACAGGTTTGATATATGCATGTGTGTACCTCAGTGAAAGGAAGATCCTTAATCACCCAGTCACTTGGCCAAAGAAGGAATTCTTCACAGAGTGATACGCTTCCCTGGCACAGACCAGGAAAGCTGGGGACGTATGCCACTTGCAGAGTTGGGATCAGAGGTTTATGTGTCATGCTCATTGGTGTGTCCACCACTCGTCAGTTAGTGCTACCTGGCACTGGGGGCAGAGGTGGTATATGAGCCACATTCCTGAGACTGCCTCCTGCCATCCCATCAAGCTGAGGCTGAGTTGTGGCACTGGCCCCGTCACTGCACACTGCAGTTACAAGAGTCTACTCTCTCAGACTCTACAGCGCAGGGCAAGTCCTGTCTGCTTCTTCCTCCTCTTTCCTCCACCTCTACTATGGGTATTAGGACAAAATGTAGATCTTCTTAATCATTAATTTTCATCCGTATCATTTGTAAATACCCATCTGTCACCATGCATGATTCTCTTGTGGAAATTCTGTGAGTTTGAGTGGCTGGGGTATTGCTTTGGTTTCCTTGAATGTAAGTAGAGTCTCAGGACTTGGGCATCAAAGTCCTCCTTGATAATGCTGTGTAATCTCATCCTGGTGAGGCCTGGGAGGGCAGACTCAGTGTGTGCTGCCTCCCAGAGTGCCAGTGCCTGGGCCTGGCGTGAATGGCCTTATGATTCTTATTAACCCTCATGGGTGCACATCTCATCGCCCAGGCAAGTTCTGTCCAGCCTGGGGAACTGCAGCCTCTAATGTTGGCACTGCAAGGCAGTGGGCACAAAGAGCCCATAGACGGGGCTGTGCTAGCTGAGAAAGGCTGGATGGAGTCCATGCCAGGGACAAGGCTCCCAGGATCTCCCTGGCACTGAGGGCAGATGGCATCTAGGGAACTGATTTCAGTCAGGGCCTCTTGTGATGTGTCAGGGCCTTGACTTCATTGTCTGTGCTCCTCGGGTCCATACGGTGAGAATCATGTTGAAAAGTGTTATTTACAGAGACAGAATATCTAAGGTCATCTTTCTCTCCTGCCCTCAGAATGAATCAATTTGTTTATCCTTTGTAAATTTACTCTGAAGACTAATTTTTAAAAGGTGGATGTGATACAGTCAAGTCATTTGTTCTACTAGATCGAATAGAATTGAACAGCTCTGTGACTAACATGATTGAGAAATGGTCACTCCACAACCTTTCAAAGCCTTTCAAAGACATAGAGGGTTTGAGGCCTGTGTCTGTAGAACTTGCTAAGCACCTGTATTTTGGATTGGTGTTACTGTGTAATGTGGGTATGAAACTCATGGAAATACAGACTGTCTGTCACAAGCTCAACATGCAGAACTGACTCACACAAGCCGAATGTGCCCATGTCTTCCCGGAAATGCTCCATCTCCACAGGGAGAGGCTGACCTGGTGTGGTAGGTGCCCTGTGCACTTGTGGACTTGGTCTCTGGTGGGCGTTTCCTATGTGTGGGTCTGGTGAGAGCCCAGGCCAAGCTGACACAGCTGCTTCTCAGCTGTCTTTGCTCCATGGAGGTGGGCACCTTCTCCAGGGCCCTGTCTGAGTCCAAGGAGGGTTCTGACGTTTTTGCACATGTTCGTGTTCACCCTTTGACAAGTCACACCATGTGGTACTGTCCCAAACACTAATAGTGACATACTGGGCATGATGCCACTTCCCGCTTGGCTGTTCAGTTCACAAGGTAGATGCCTAGAGACCATTTATCTTGAATGTAAGATGCATATCTTTATCTGGGTCACAGGAAGAAAGGGATCCTTTTCCATGGGTGTGGGCTGAGCCACCCTGAGGTGTAAGGACCCACCCTCTGCCAGCCTCTCTTGCTGGCTCTCATCTCCTTTTATTGGAGGAAGCCAGGCCACCCTGAGGCTTCATAGTAGAGAGCTGGAAGCCAGCTGTTGACCTCATATGTGAGAGCATCCTGTGAGATATGAAGTTTGCTGCCACCCAGTGATGCCATGGACATGGTGGTATCATTCGTGTCCATAGTGATACAGGTGTAAACACACTTCCCATGGTCCACACGATGATGATGCCATATAGCAGAAGCTTCTGACCGTCATGTGCATAAGATGATGGATCAGCCAACACATGTTTCTCAGAGACAACCCTGTCACTGTGTTCGGCCCATGGGTGACTTTTGGTGGAAATGAAATCCCAGCTGGCCTTTGGAAAGAGGTAGGTGAAAGTATCCGTTTGTTCTGTCAACCCTGGGCTGGGCATCTTTCCTTGCTGGGCTGTTTGCCCTGCATAGCCAGCTTCTCTGTGTCAGCGGGTAACCAGTGCAGCAGCTGGTAGCATGTAGTTGGGGACATAGAGAGAGCTCTGCCATGGTTCATTGTGCATGTGAGTAGGGCTCAGCCTCTGGGTCTTAGGCTCTGGAGCAGAGGAGGACAAGTAGAAAGTGGCACATGATGTCTGCTGCTGAGCAGGAGGCGGCCCTGTGGACTTGGAGCCACAGAGCAGACGGGGGCACTGCTCTGTCTGGACAGCGTGGCCTGCCTGGATGGGTCTTCAGCTTACTTGGACAATGTGCTGTGGACCTTGAGGAGGACAAGGAGTCCTTCCTCCTGGCTAGCCTGATGCAGTGGTTCTGGATGGCCAGACAGGCCACACTCTCAGGCAGTGGTGGTGAGCTTTTCAGAGCTGTCAAGTAGTAACAAACAGCTTTCTACAATACATGTGCCTCAGGTTCGTCGCCACTGCTCTAGGGCTTCACAATTGTCTGCTTCTCACAGTGGTGCAGGCCAGAAGGCCAAGACCACAGGTAGTAGCCAGCACTGTCAGGTCCCAGGGACAGCGACAGATCCTTGGGTACATGCTTGTCATTGCCTCTCCCGGACCTCAGCGTGCACCTTCACAGCAAGCTCTGGCAGAATCTGCTCCCACCACCCCATGCAGTGAGGGTGCACTGGGCATTTGGACAGGGGCCACTTCCCAGCACGGCCCCTACTAGATACCTTACAGGACCCTATTTCCAAATGCAGGTGCAGGCTGAGGCCCAGGGTGAGACCTGGAGATGTGAATTTGGGGACACGAGTCCCCATGTGGTTCAGGACTTTTGGTTCTCTTGTGTGTGTCCTTGGGACACCTGATCCTCGAGTGCAAGGCATGAAGTGGGCTGTGCCATGGTTCTGAAAATGAGCAGCCATCTTATTTCTGACCACCCCAGAGTTGCTGGGTCAGGGGACCCATGTGACTAGTGTCTGGCTTTGCCTCCTGCCTGCTCTGTTTCTTCACCCACAATGCAGTTGTTTGACAGCAACACTGACTCTGCTGCCTGAGACAGGAGTGATGCCCACTGGAGGTTTGCGCTCATGGTCGCCAGACCCTTGCCAGGTCTGTCAGGATCCTATCAGAGCAGCCCTGAAGCAGCAGATGTGTTCTTGGCTGCTGCACCTGGGGTGTAGCTCCACGCTGTCCTTATCCTCCTAATAGTTACTGTGGTTTAGTGTGCAATGACAATCAGTTCTCCCTCTTCCTGCCCAGCTCCATACACAGGCCAGCTCTCCAGAGGGTCTTCTCCAGCGCAGGACACTGACTCATCAAGAATCTTACAGACAGGAACATAGCTAGCATTGTTTTTTGTTTTGTTTTTGGTACCGGGGATTGAACCACTGAGCTCAATCCCTGGCCCATCTAGCACTATTTTTAAAATTGGTAGCTGTAACTTTTAAGAGCAGATGGAGCAGAAAATACCAACTTCCCAGACTCTCCATGCTGCCCTACAGCCCCCTGTTAGTGTCTTGCATTAATGATGTGTGTTTGTCTCCATGGACAAACCAGGACTGACACATTTGCTGTCATTGCTGAGCCAGCCCTGATGCAATATTATCGCCTACTGAAGTCTGTTGTTGGCATTTGGTGTTGTACATTCTGTGGGCTTGGGCACAAGTGCAGTGACACATGCCCACTATCACAAAACCTCCCAGAGCAAAGGCACCACCCTAAGCCTCCATGCCTTTGTCCAAGGCTCACCTTACTGGAATCACACAGCCCACAGCTTTTTTTCAGACTTGGCTCTTTCATTTAGTAATGGGCGTTTAAGTTTTGTTTGTGTTTTTTAATGGCTTGATAGGTCATTTCTTTTCAGTGCTAATAACTAAGTATTCTCTGGACCTGTTACAGTTTATCCATTCATCTATTAGAGGACATCTTGGTTGCTGCTAACCTTTGGCATGATGAGTAAAGCTCTTTCAGACTCTATGTTCTCGTTTTTTATGAGGAACTATGTTCTGAGTCCTCTTTTCTCAGTGCCAGGGAGCATGACTGCTGGGTCCCACGTCGGCCATGTCTTTACTACTGCAGGAAGTAAAGGGGCTGTACCCTTCTGTGTCCTTGAATGACTCCTGCTGCCCATGTCCTCACTGGCACTCTCTGGGTCTCTGGCGCCTGGTGTGACTGATCCTACAGTATGCAGTGGCTCCACACTGGGCTGTTGGCTGAGTTCCAGAGTGTCTCCCTGTGCTTACCTGCCAATGGAGTGCATGACTAAGGAACTTGTGTGTGTTTTTAAATTGGATTTTCGCTCACTGCTGAATTTTAAGAGTTATCATTTTTTTGCGTATTTTGGATACTAGTTATTTACCAAGTTTGTGTTTTGCAAATATCATCTCTGTGGCGTTACATTTAATTCTTTTAAGCACAGTTTTCGTTTAAGTGTGTGGTGTGTGTGTGTGTGTGCACATGCACATGTGTACATCGTGTCTTTTTAAGTGATAATGCTCTAAATTTTAATTGTCTTGTTAGAACTATTTTTAAAAAATTACAATCAAATGAACATCATCTATTGATCAGTCATAGACAAGCAGATGTTTGCTAAGCACTTGTGTGGCCTCATGAACTGCCTGTGCTGCTGATCTTTCTTTTACTTGTTGCTGGACTCCTGATAAGGAAAGAGTTTCCATGCACCGCAAGTTTGTCTCTGGATCATTCACAGAGTGTGGACCATGTGTGGGAGCTGCCCTGGGTATGGTGGGTGCAGAGAATGAAAGTGTGACTTGGGAACTGAAGGATGTTGCATCTGGTTGAGGGAGTCATAGATGTAATCATTGTGATCAGAATCAGGCAAACACATGAGAAAGAGGAGGTCACATGCAGTGGACAGGGATGGCCAGCTTCATGGTCTAAGTGGAGGAGACTTTGGAATAGGCATGAGGTGTGGCAGGGACCTACCCCAGGGTCAGAAGGCATTTCATGGCAAAAGGTTGTGGCACAAGGTACGCACTGCTGCCTGGCACTGTGACATCCTGATAAATGCTTGAACACCAGCTCCTGTGGGCCAGAGCCCTTGTTATGGCTGATTCTGAGATCACGGGAGAGCAGAGAGGTACAGATGTTGTCCGGGGTACATTTCGACTGTCACTGTGTGCTGGGGTTGTGTGCCAGTGGCATGGGGACCTCCCGGCAAAACTGTCTCCCACAGCATTCTGCACCTGCTGCAGGCACAGAGCACCATGGCCCCTGTCTTTGGTGCTGCTGTCTACACCTTGTCCTGTGGCAATTCTCTGCCCTTTTGCACCCTGTTAGAGCTCAATGGCTACTTTCCCTTCAAGGTTCTCATACAGACATGCTTCATAAAGAGATACCAGTGGTACCTGGAGAATCGCCATCAGCTCGTGGGCTTAGAGAGCAGTAAATATTGGAAAAGCAGAGTTCCTTTGTGGCATCACAGTGAATAATCAGGCAGAGCAAGGGCCTCCCCACTGAGCCCCTGAACTGTGTGGGAGGCCAGGGGAGGGACGGGCCACTGAGCTGTCTTGGGCATGACCCATGGCCCTTCCAATGAGCCGTCCCTGGTGCAGATCACGTAGGCCTGTGGAGAGTTGCTTGCTGAGCTGTCCCGGGTCCTGACCATGTGGGGCAGGGGAGGCTGTCTTTTGAACTGTCCTGAATGCTGACCACATAGTAGCTGCTGAGCAAAATCTTGGTTGTGCATCTCAGCTCATGTTACACCTGGATCGGCTGTCTCCCTCAGTTCTAGGTCTGAGTCATGAGCACTAGGATATCATAAATTTGGTCAAAGCCTCTGTGTGGCAGATTTATACTCAGCCAAGTCTACTTTGATGGCACCTGCAGAGTTGTTCTGTTTTTCCCATCCTAGAAATCTTCTGCACTGAATGGTGCTCTAAAGGAATACTATGTCCTTGGATCTGGTGAACGTCTAAAACTTGACTGTTTTTGAAAATGAGGCTGTCAATAACTTGAGAATTTAACACTATGAAGGTACGTGTATATTATTTCATTAACATACACAGGAATTGGGTCTGTGTATTAAACTCTAGAGTGAGGCTTTATTCAGGTGATAATTTTTAAACACTAATTAAATTTATTCTAATGTGTTGTTCAGTTGTTTTCAGTGATAGAGATAATTAGGTCTGAGTGTGCTGCACTTCCTAAGGTTTGCCAGTGAACACGTTATTTTAACAGGATGAACACCTCGTGGTGCAGTGTGGCATGCTGTGTGTGCCCCGTGACCTCCCCAGCCTGAGAGTGTAGACCTGACAGACACTTGTTCTTAGGAGTTGCTCTTCATATCACCAGATTCCTGATTCTTAATGAGTTAAGTATTTCAAGAGAAAGTCACAGCAATGTGCTTCCTCTCTGGTGGGCTGCTGTATTCATGGATCACTGCCTTTCTCCCACATTAGGGCATCTGTTGCACCTGGAACTCTGTAGAGTTGATACCACTGCATGTTCTAAATGTGATGCTATTTGCAATGCCAAAGACAGCAAGCATCAGGGGAGCATGTTGGTGAGGATGAACAGGTACCTGGGGTGCTATAGTGTCATATAACCCAGTCGGGATGGCAGGAGGACGCCTTGTCACTTGTGGGCTAGTCTCAGAGGCGGGAGACAGCGAGTCAGGAATCCTATGAAGGGAGCTTCAAGGCCTCGCTGCAGCATGAGCCAGTGTCTGGCAGGCTGGGCAGGGGCAGCAGTGGCTCCCACAGTGCCTGTTGTCTCCACAGATGTCACGCTCCCTGTTTGAAAGGTGCTGTCTGCATGGGAGCTGGCAGGAACAGGTGTGGTGCAGAGCTCAGTGTGATGGACTTGATGTGGAAGTGGGATTTAACCTGAGCAGGTCCTGAAACCAGGCATTGTGAGATAGAATAGAATCATAGTTACTTCCTGGCCGTACCCACTGACAGAAAACATTTTATACAACTCTTTATTAAGAGAGTCAATGGTGAGCTTGTAACAGTTATACTGAAATGCCCTCAGGAGGAGGAAGGTCTGCACCGACCATGCCCAGTACTCGCTGAGGCTGGGCTCTGCGATTTCAGTCAGCTGAACCTGGAGGCCAGTTAGGTGCTATTCAGGAGAGAGGGAGGCACCTTGTCTTAGAGGGAGCCATGTCCGGAGGACTCTGTCAGACTTCAAAAGGCACTTTTCATAGAGGCTGTCACACAGGGACCCGGGGTGGCAGGCACCCGGCGTGAGGGGCAGGCTTCTCATACTCGTGCCTGCTGACTGTGGTCAGTGGTGCTCCCTGTTGTCTGAGAAGAGGCAGGAGAGTGACCACCACATGTTAATTTGTTGCTCAGCTTCTGCAGGTACCACATACCACGAAGGACACTGTCATTGTCTTGTGTGTTTCCTTAAATCTGTTTGCTCTGCAGCACTAGGGATTGAGTGCAGGGCCTTCTCACCGAGCCTCATCCTCAGCCACTTTCTATTTTGTGTGTTCATACAGAGTCCTCTAAGTCACTGAATTTCTCAAGATGGGCTCAAACTTGTATCCTCCAACCTCAGCCTTCCAGAGTGCTGGGGTTATAATTTTTATGAAGTATGGACTTTCTGACCAAGATCCATACTCCGAGTATTTTGGAAGTGTCTGTATATAATGATAAATGTTTTAGGTGAGAGTTTGGCAGTGACCTTTCCCTCCTAACTAAATGAACTGTGAAGTGTTGAGAATCAGATGTCAATGGTTAGCCAGTCAGAGGCAGGTAATGGTGTGCTGTTCCCAAGTAAGCCACTAACGAGGCTGAAGAGCCTCACTTTGTGTGGAGACCACTACACAACTCAGTAATTATGTAGAGCCCCAAAATCTAGATATCAAAACTATAAATGTACTTTTAAGAGAATAGAGTCTTGTTTTGCACCACAGTGATTTTTCTTAATATAGAAAGTGACTCATGTATCTAGGGGGGTGATGAAGGGCTGTGCTCATTTCCCTGGCAAAATGTAAATCATAATGTTTGAGGTCTCCTTCCAGTCCCCTAGCATAATTTCAAGGCATGAGGAGAATCTCTTGCTTGGTAGTGAAGAAAGCAGCTCTTTTGCTTTATGAGAACTTGCTGACCCCAAGAAGAAGCTAAGCATCTTAGAAGTTGGTTGCAGTGCTCTGCACGGTGGCCTTCCCCATCATTCTCATCCTGTTCTTCATCCTGTTCTGTGTAAAGCTGTATGGAGCCAAGTGCAGGCCACAGGCCACATCCAGGGTCTTCCCTGTGTCCAGGTCCTGAGCTATGATGCCTTATTGTCCCCAGCCCTGGCCACATCATGACAGATGTGCTCTGGACCTCCTGCGCTGCAGTCCACAAGATTCCCAGTCCACCCTCCCTCCTCCCATCAGCCATGCTGTGTGCTGGCCTTGGCGTTTCTCACACTGCCTGGGGTGCAGGGCAAGTGTGGCTCCTCTCTTGGGCCAGAGCAAGCACAGCAGGCAGATGGCGCAGATCTGACCCTTTCTTTAGTTCCTGCTGCACCTGCAGGCAGCTCCCTTCCCTTCCCTTCTGCCCGTCTCTGGGTCGGTGGGCAGTGCCTGCAGGGAGGCACCCTGTGCTTCCCCTTCTCTCTGCTGTCTCTGGTGTTCCTGGCTGCTCAGCCAGTGCCCTGTCTGCTGCTCTGATCTCCTGGCCATACCCTCCCCTCAATTCTGCTTCCTGCTGTCCCCACGGTGTCCTGGCCCTCTGCAGTGAGTTGCCATGCTGAGCCTCCACGGGATGAGCACTAGGGTCCTTGTTCAGAACTGGATTGGGAGCAGGTATTTTGCAAATGTGTTGAAAAATTATAAATGTTTACTAATTTTGAGGTCAAATAGTATTGTTCTTATCGACAGGGAATTGGTGAAGTAAGGAGAGAGAGGAGGGAGGATGCAGAGAGCTGAACATAGAGTTTGCTGGGCATGTGGCACATGTCCAACCCCAGCACCTGGGAGGCTGGTGCAGGAAGATCAAAGTTTCTGGGATCCCTCCTGGGAAATTTGTCAGTAAAAACAAAGGGCTAGAGAGAGAGCTCACTGTGGGGCCCTGGAGGCGGTAGCTAATACCAAAGAGTGGATGAGGGAGGGCTGGAGGGAGGGACTGGAATAAAAGGGTGTCCGCCCTCTGGAGGCATTGGCAGCGCTGCCACACTGCAGTCACAGATGCTTGCTCAGCGCAGGCTCCTCCCACCCCCATGGGTCCCTCATTAGAAGACCTGGGACGGAGGCGGAGTCAGCTCCTCCCTGCCCATGCCTCCTATGCAGTGGAAGAGGGAAGACAGAGCGCACTCAGATGTGCCACCTTTTGCCCTTGAGGTCCCTCCTGGCAGAGGGTCTCTGCACATCCTGAGGTCGGGGCCACCCCGAGCCAGGGAGCTAGATTGAGAGTTGGGTGTGTCAGTCTTGCAAGGAGTGACAGGAGGCCATGGCCCCATAAGGAGCATGAGCAGCCAGAGCCATTGCTGACCCACAGGGGCAGGGTCTGATGACCCCTGGCTGCAGCACAGCTCAGGAGCTGCTCTGTGCTTCTCCTGGTCATTGCCCTGGATTTAGCTTGTGTTTCTGTACAAATGCAGAATGTGAGAATGTCATTCCATCCTTAGCAAGGGCCTCGTGTGTGGAGATTTATGTAGAAGAATTGGGATTCTCCTTGAAACCCTCCTCTGACTTCCAGGACACCAGAGAGGATCAGAGTCTGGGCTGAGCTCTTATCTGAAGGCCACAGGCTCTAGATCTCATCTGGAGGTCTGGGCTCTGCTCCTCATCAAGGAGCCTGTACCCTGAGTCAGCCTCATGCTCTGCCCTTGGAAAGTTTGGGATCCAGCCCCACTGCTAGGCCCCGGACACAGGAGCTACACCCTGGCTCTCTGTAGCCTGCTGTCTGCCGCAGGTCTTGTCAGTGTCCTTTTCTAAGCCCAAGGAGCCAATCCTGTTCCACTGGGGCCAAGAGGGGCTGGAGGCACAGTCCCAACAGGCTGTGCCTGTGAATAGAGACCATGGCATGCTGCTAAGCCCAGGGAGGGTTGGGGAAGGGGACCGATGCCAGGCATCACTCTTCCTGGCAAGTCAACTGTGTGACAGCCCAACTTTGGGAGATGCCCCGAGGAATGAAAGTCAGCTGTCACTCTGCCCAGGCATCACCATTCTGGCGTGGAGCCTTCATGGCTCCATGAGTGTGGTCACAGAGGCACACACACACTTAAGTTTAAAATATCCAGACTTTGCCACACAGTTGGGAGGCTTTGTTCCCCAGCTTGCCATCTGTCCTCCGTATCCGTGCTGTGACTCTGAGATGGGAGTCGTGGTTTGTTGTCCAGCTCTTATACATGAAGCTATGCTTTTGTGGAAGAGCTGTGTGTGGTTGGGGCCAAGCATCATCAACACAGTGGCCCGAGGTCTGACCCCATCTCTCCCATTCCCTCGAGCCCATCCTCACCCTGTCCTGCTGGGGCCATGATGCTTAGCTCTCACGTCCACTCTGTCCACACCACCCTACACTGTACGTCCTGATGGCTCAGTGGCAGGTGTCATCAGTTGGTGGTTGAGAGCGACGTGCCCAAACCATGCTCAACAGCCCATTGACTTTCTGTATCCCACAATGGTCAGTGTGGCCACAGGTAGCCCTCTGAGCATAGCCAGCTCTGTCCCTGGTCCCACACACTGGGCAGCTGACCTCACACTGGGGCTGCCAGTCCCAGTGTCTTTGGGTCAGAGCAATTGTATATGGTTTAGGCCCCTCCACACCATGTGTAAATTCTCACTCCCTCCAGTCTAAGAGGCCACCACCTGCACATCCTGCAGGTGGCCTGTTGATACGGTGGTCAGGCCTTTCCAGGCTGGGAGGTCTGTGACCTGATGGCTGCTTGTCAGGCATGCGACCAGCAGAGTGAGCATGCGAGCTGTGGTCTCCTGCAGCAGTCAGGAGTGGTGGCCACAATTCTCAGCTGCTCTGCATCCACAGGTGGGCCCACCACACAGTGAGGTTGGGGCTCCCTCACCAGGTGTGCAGAGCACAAGGAGGGGCCAAGCCTCTCAGCAGCCCAGAGTGTTTATGAGGCTGTCCTGGGGCCAGGACAGGTATCTGTTTGTGTTGGTGTATATACGTGTGTGTGTGTGTGTGTGTGTGTGTGTGTGTGTACGCGTGTGAGCTCTGTGTTTGTGTATGGAGAGAGAAGAGAGATTGATTCTAAGAACTGCACACAGGATTGGAACTGGCAAGTGTACACTCTGTAGCACGGGTCCAGGCAGGAGCCCAAGGCAGAGCAGAGCTGTGACCCAGTGTGAGGACAGTTAGGAAGTGAATTCTTTTCTCCTCTGGATGCCTCAGGCTTTTCTTTCACATCTTTCAATTGACTAGGTGTGGGCCATGCCACAGGGAGACATCCACTTGCTTTCCCAGAGTTCTCTGACTGAAATGTGGATCACATTTAAAGGAGAGCTTCTCAGCAGCACCAGACAGTTGCTGGACCAGCATCTGTGTACTGAGGCCCAGCCAAGTGGACGAAGGTCCTGACTCCTGATAGTTACACTGGCTTCTGCTTTCAGATACATGCAGACAAACTGAGCACCAGGCTGGGGCTGCAGAGGCCAGTGATGCCCCTGTGGGCATGTGTGGTGGGGACTCTAGACAGGGATGGCCTAAGGCAGCAAGACTCTCAGGAAGAGGGTGAGCATTTCAGCACAATCAAACTTTCTGCATTGAAGGTTGAATAATTGCCAAGTTTTAACTTTTGTGGTTCAGGCTGGTCCTGAGCTCAGCCTCCAACTCACATCACAGCAATCCTCCTGCCTCTGCCTCCCAAGTGCTGGGATTACAGGCGTGAGCCACCATACCCGGCACTGTGGTGTATGGTACTGATTGCTGCTGGGGTGAGTCTCCACGCCCAGTATTGTTATGTGGTTACTGGGGATCGAACCCAGGTCCTTGCGCTTGCAAGACAGGTGCCGGAACCACTGAGCTATATCCCCGGCCCACCAAGTTTTAACTTTATTCTCTGAAGATGACTTTGCCAGTAGGCCAGAGGAGGTGGAAAGTTGCAAAGTGGGCCTGTAATTAACTGATGCATGCAAAATCAAGTACTTACAATGAAACCAAGAGCTTCTAGAGAATAATTTTTATGGGTAAATAGCAAGGAGAAAGCCCACCGTCAAGTGTCTTCCTCTGCTTTCTGCCGAGGCTTGCATTCTGAGGCCCCTTAACACTGTCACACCCTCCGGGGTCTGGTTTCTGGTTTCCATGGTTACACCAAAGCCTGAGAGATGCATCCCTCAGACCCTAGTGGCCCCAGGATTTGCCTGCAGCCTTATGATGTGCTCTTGTGGAGCTTGTGGAGGGTCCAGGCAGTGTGGGTTGTGGTGAGCCCAGGGCCCTCTCTGAACCACATCACCAGGGCTCCCTGCTTGGCACTAGACACAAGCATGCAGCAGGTAAGTTGTGAGTGTGTGGTAGGTATCATGGTCAGTGGCCCTGCAACTCCCTGGGTCTGGTATGAGGTCCTGTGTGTCAGTTTTGATGGAGATTCACTTGGCAGACATGGGAAAGACAGCAAATCTTCACAGATGTGGCCCTGAGGGTGCAAACAGCCCACTGTGGAAGCCCACCCAGAGCCTCCTTGTCCCTGCTCAGAGGTCACTTTCCCCTCTCTTGCTTTAGACTTTGAGCAGATCACAAGGGGGTCTTGATGTGCCGCTGTTCCCCAGCCACGCTGCTTGGTAGACCGCCGGGTCTCACAGTCAAGGGCATCCCACAGTGAGCGCAGGGAGGACAGACACAGGTCACATGCTCCATGGGGGCAGTGTCATGCTCGCTTCCCTGGGGCTGATATTTACACAGTACTATTATTCTGTGTTCAAAGAGACTCTCTGAAGGTGGATTGCTGAAAATCACCACTGCTCCACACCCTGCTTTGTCCCAGTTTCCCTCCTTTTGCACCCTATGGCGCCCTCAAGATTCCTGGGTTTGCTCCTGCTGTGAATTCCTTCAGAGCACTTTTGGGAATTCACATGTCTGTTTGCAGTTTGAAAACCCTCACCACAGCGAAAGGAAAACAGGAAGTAATTTCTGTTGCGCAGAAATTCCAAGGTGCAGTTGAGCGTTCGGTTGTTTCTGTGGTGGTCTGTCAGTCTGCCTGCCTCACTATCTGCGTCACTGAGCACGCGACGTGCTGTGGAGTGCAGGCCACACACTGGGGCAGACTCTGGCCAGCACAGCTCCTGGAAGGCGGTGCGTGTGCGCTGATGCGTGAGCCCAGGCGAGCTCCGCTGCGTCAGGGCCACCTGTGCACTCGGCTCCCTCGGCCCCGAAGGGGAGGGGAAGGAGAGCCAGGAGTGACAGGAGCTGTGTGGGTTCAGAGCGCCTTCCCGAGTACAGAGCTTTCCCGCTCCCTCACCCTGGCGTGCTGCGTGAGTCAAGCAGACAGCAGCTGGAAATCAACTGGTTCAGTTGCCGAGAGCAGCCTGGTATTCAGATGTTGTGATGAGTGCACAGTAGTTTTGAAAAGCACTGATCTTTGTATTTACCCCATCTTTGAGATGCTGCAGGTAAGTCACTTCAACACAAGTGACTCCTCCACAGCAAGCACAGTTGTGTGTCGTAGCCCTCATTTCTGTGAAAACATGTTGCTTGTGAGTCAGGAGGATCAGGTGAGAGCCAGGGCGGGAGCTATGGGCAGGAAGCCCAGCACTCTGCAGTCAGTGCCTGGAGCCCTCAGCCAGGCAGGCGCAGGGACAGGACAGACCTGGACGGGGCAGCGACGGCCATGACAGCTGCACACAGTGGGATCCATGCAGTGCCTGAATTATGTCCCTGAAAGTGATGGAAATGGTGAGCTTCACATTTTATCTCTATTGACACAAAAGAGAAATGTTCCAATAAACTTAAAGAATATATCCAGCTACTTACTATGTGTAAAGAGCAATTGAAAAACTCAACAACAAAAAACAAGTAACATGATCACAAATGGGCTCTAGACCTCAGGAGATGTTTAGAAAGACACACTGATGGCCAGTGGCTCTGCCAAAAGGCTCAGTGTCCTCATCTTCAGGGAACTGTACATCAAAACTACAAGCAGGTTTACCTCATGGCAGGAAGACAGAAGGTCCCAGGTGCTAGGAGGATGCAGGAAAGGCACCCTGAACCCTGCAGATAGGAGTGGGGGTCATGAGAGCCATTGTGCAAGTGGGTGCAGAGGCCCTCAGAGGATGGCAGATGGAGAGTAGCATCATGTCACCTCGCAGTCTCACTGCTGAGTTTGATTCCCAGGGGTCTGTGATGCCTGCAGCTCTGTTCATGACAGCAAGGAATAGCAAGAGCCAGAGAGTGCACTGAGTAAGGAATGGGCCCGGAAAGTGTGGAATGCACCTGGAGCACATGAGAACGAACTCCTGTCACCTGCAGCAACACGAGTGGAAGTGGTTTCACTGGAGTGAAATCAGGCAGGCTCAGAAAGACAACTACTGCAGGACTCACTCACAGATACAACATGGAAAAGCCAGTCTGGTGGGTGTTAAGAGCAGCAAGCTGGTTTGCAGAGACCATGGAGAGGGCCAGTAGGACCAAGAAAGCTGATCAGCTTCTGAGTTGGAATCGGGAGCAAGAGTCATGGGGCCACCACATAGTAGAGCGAAGTCCGAGAAAGAGGAGACTGGTAGAAAGGACTTTGAATGTATGCCCTGGAAGGGCTTGACAAATATTTGAGAAAATAGATGTTTGCTCTGATTTAAAATTATACAAGGTACACATATATCAGAGGATTATTGTGACATCCATAAATATGTACCATCATGTTCCTTTGTACCCATTATGATCAGCTTAAATTGAAACATGAAAATGAAAACCACCCATTTAATGTAATACAGTTTTATTCAGAAATATAAATTAGTAAGAGTTGTTGTCACATACGTTCTAATATGTACAGTCATACACACACACACACACACACACACACACACACACACACCGCATGCACAAACGTGCACTCTCACCAGCCCTGGGTCAGGTACTACTGCACTGACTGAGGTAGAGGGGAGAGCATGAGGGAAATCGCTGGAGGGGTGCAAGCTGCCAGTGTGACTTCGGAGCGTGAGTCTTGCCTTTTAACATTGTATACTTCTATGAGTTTGGGGACATACGTTCTCCTGAAAGCCGAGCACAAGTTTTTTCCATGGATCTTGATAAAATTGTCCGCTCAGTCAAGCCAGACGTGCTGTTCGGTACGTCTCCTCACGTTTCATCTGTGGGTCTCCAGCCCAGGGAAACGTCTTGCTGTGGTATCTGAGATCCCTGAATCCTAGACCCTTCCTTTCCCTTCTGTGATTCAGTCGTGGGCAGCTTCACCCTGACCTTCTTGACACCTTCGTGCCTGCGGCCCATCCACAGGCCGAGGAGTGTGAGTGGGTGATGTATGTGGTGCTGCTGGACAGAGCCCAGAAGGCATTTCGGGGGGCCACAGTGCAGCCAAACAGAGGCTGCCCTGGAGGGGTCTGGTGTGCATAGACTGACTGTCAGTGCCGCATTAGTGGAGTCAGGCTCAGTGTGGCAACCATGGCAGGAGGAGTCTGTGCCAAACGTAGTTTGGCTCTGCCAATGGCTCCTCCACAGATGCCCATGCACATCCAGAACTGGAGGTGCCAGCGTTGGTCTTGTTTTCCAGGCCTTTACCAGAGTGGCAGAGTTGAGAGCGCTGAGGCTGGAGGGTGGGCTTTGCTCCTCCTGCCCCCATTGCGGCGTGGTCTCGGCGAGTGGGACGGGGTCAGGGAAGGGACCCCAGCCCAGGATTCTGCGCATGGCCTCAGGGACTTCACTGAGAAATGGGGGAGGTTAGGAGAGAGAAAGGCTGATGTGAGCCAAGCCAGGTCAGCCCAGGAAAGTGTCCCCGTGACTTGCAGCACTCCTGGAAAGAGCAGGGCTGGGCCTTTTGCCCAGTGTGAACCCCTGGGGCCCCAGCTTGGTACCTCCTGTGCTTTCTCCCTCAACACAGACAGGGCCAGAAGGTGGCGCAGCCCCTCCTCAGACAGGCATTGTTGGGGTTCCGGTTGCCCCAAGCCCCACGTAGGAGGAGACCCGTGTCTCTCACAGTGGCCCTCAGCTCTGGGAAGGGCCCCTGGGTGTTCACTGGGACTGAGGGTGCTCCTCTCTGCAGACAGCGGCATGACCTCGGGCCCCCCGGTCAGGTGGCTGCTGTGGTGCTGCTCCCCGCGAACCGAGCGTAGGCGGGTGGGTGGAGAACGCTCCTCATGCTCAGGGTTGGGGGCACACCAACCAGACCTCTGTTACATCTCAAGTTTTCAAGTGAGTTTTTGCCCAGAAGTTATCTTTTCTGCTGGCAAATGTGTATGTTAGGATCTTGCTGAAGTAAAGGAGTAGATGTGTGGTAATGTATGTAGTATGTGTGGAATCGTGGACTTCGATGAATGGACGTTTGTACACAGCCATGACGTCATTGCTGTGACCGGTGCCGTGGATGTGGGACTGTCCTAGAGTTGCCTCCACTCCATGAGGGGATAGGTAAATAAGTGGATAGGCAGATGGATGGGTTTTTGTGACTGAAACACGGGATCTATTCTCTGAGTGTTTGGCAGCATATACTTCTGTTATTAACCATGGACACAGTGCCACACGGCACATCTTTAGAACAAATTTGTCTTGAAAGTTTACACCTGTTAAACCACACCTTCACCTCCTTCTCTGAGTCTGGCAAGTAGAACCCTATGCCTTTTGTCTTTCTGTGTTTGTATTATTTCAGATAGCCTTATCCAAATTTCTTTTTCCAAGCTGCATAGTATTCCACGGGGTTGGGCTGTGTTGTCTTCACCCACTCACCTGCTGATGACCTCTTAGATTGGTTTCATGTTTCTGTTTTGAGACATGAGCCACAGCACCAGGGATTAGTCTCTCCCAGTCCTGTTTCCTGTTCTTCCGGATGTGCAGCATAAGGAGGGCTGGCAGATCTTAAGGCACTTGTATGTATTAACTTCCGGAAAGCTCCCTCCCCCTCCCTACAGCAGCTGCATTGTTTTGTGCTCCCACCTAGGCGCACAAGGGCCAGCTCTCTCTGTCTCTTGGTGATGGTCATCGTGGCAGCAGTGTTAACCTGGTTTCCCAGCAGGTGCTGGTGCTGGGTGCTTGTCCCTTCTGAGCAGGGAAGCAGTGACCACAACTGAGTAGTGTCGAGGCTGGGGTTTCCTGCCTCACCCTGCAGGGCAGGGCGGCTGTGGCAAGCCAGGTACAGGCCTCCACTTGCCTTAGCATCTCCAGTGTACATTCTGGGGAGAGATGGGCCAGTGGGCACAGGGCAGACAGGCCAGCACACCCAGATCTGCACTGTGCCAGGGACTGCATGGTCGGCCGCTGGGCCCTGGGAAGTGCCGCAGGCGCACCGAAAACAGGCGAATGCGGTTCATTGTGGTGAGGATGCCTGCAGACCAAGACTATGTTGACACCTGAGACGGCATCAGCAGAGGCCCACACCTTGGCAGTGCTGTCAGAGGAGGCGCCCAGGTCCCTGGCAGGTCCCTTGTGAATGAATGCCCAGCAGTTCGGGTTCCCTGGAGCAACGCTCAGGGCCTCCGGGTGTGGAGGCAGCTGCCATGTCATTTAGAGCAGGACACAGGGTGTGGCCGTTGTGTCGCCAGGCTGTCCCTGGGTCTCTGTGCCCTGTCCTTGCACTCCCTCCCCTAGAGCCACTCTGCTAACCCCGTGTAGTCCTTGCACTTCATCCCAGTATCCTGTCCTGCGCCCATCCCGAGGTATTACCTGTGTCCCACGTGCGCCCCCACAGGCCTCGGCAAGGAGGTGCCAACGTCACCTTGTGGAGCTCACAGCAGGTCTAAGCCTGGTCCCTGAAACCCGACCCTTCCAGTCTGTGACTGTCACTTCCCACCTGTCTCTGTCCCTGAGCAATACGCAGCTCTCAGGAGCTTGCAGGAGAGGGTCTGGAGCCCAGCCTGCATCCTGGTCCAACCCTGTTCGCTGTCATTGTGTGCTTTGAGAATGGGCCCTCAGCACCTTCTCCCTGGGTCCGGGTGGGGTTTCAGTGTAGTCATCAGCTGCATCACAGGGTGCAGGCAGAAGAGGGGTGCACTGGGTCCACCCTTCCTGAGACATGCCTCATGCACGCTCAAGGACATCCATGTGCATCCAGGTTAGGTGGCAGCTCAAGAAAACCACTGACCCCTGTGTCTGGGCATGGTGACCAGGAAAGAAACCAAACCAGGACTCAGCCCCACAGCAGCCGCTGGTTGGGTATGCACAGGGAGCACCGGGCTTCCTGTGTTAAAAGAGGGCTGTACATGAGTCTGTGCAGGCCTCGAGGACCCCAGGCCCTGTGAGTTCCAGGAGCCGTTAGGTGTGTAAGTGAACTTCAACAGCTGTGGGCAGACTTGTGGGAAAGCTTGGGCTGCTCCTTGGCCTGTGCGCACCCTTGGGCAGATGTGTCAGGGTCACATGGAGACGGGGCAGGGCCCTGTGGGCTCTCCTTGAGAGTGGAAGGTAGGAGGCGTTACCAAGGATCACTGTTGGAAAGAAGCTGCCCAGACTCTCCAGAAAGACAGCCAAGATAGAGCATAGTGAAGGAAGTACTGGTCCTGCAGGCCCACCTGTGGCTGGGACCTCCTCCCTGGAACACTCACTGGGCAGGTGAGGTGCTTGGCTCCCCATTCCCAGCCTCTGCTCTGGGAAGTGTCTTAGAAGGGTTTTAATTGTGTTGTTTTAGAAATGCAGATACAAGTATTAATATTGCAAACAGGAAAGCATTTGAAAGGAAAGGACAGCAGGGGTACCCTTTTCCAGATGGACCCCTCCCCACGCTGGAGGCCAGCCCAAGCTTGGTGTGCTCGGACAGTCGGTCATTGGTCATCTGGCCCACAGTTCTCCCCCGGCCTGGACCCGGCTCTTCCGTGCTCAGCCCTGGTGCAGAGAGGGAGGATGCTTGCTCCTGTTCTCCTCTCTCCTGGTCCTGTCCACAGTTCACAGTGACTGTGCTGCCCACGGGGAGTGGCCCACCCTGACACACCTCAGTTCTCTCCCGTGCTCTCCTCTCCCTCCATCACTTGGTCCCGTTCCTTTTACAGAAGAACTGTCTCCTATTTCCTATTGTCTGAGTGCTTTGCTTTTAAATTTACCCATGTTTAAGGCTTCCCAAGACAGAGGAGCTTTGTAACAAGTAGTGGGTCCCCAGCAGGCCCGTGGGCCTGACTGCCTAAGCAGCCATGAGCAAGGCAGGGAGCTCGGGCCACAGGCAGCTGTGAAAGACCACTGAAGAATGCTGCTTGTCACTGTTCATATCAGCCTTCAAAATAATTACACCGTGCGCTGGGAGCTGGAAGAGTGGGAGATAAATATACAGTGCTCTGTGAAAGACCCGTTTTGAATCTCAGCTAAATTGAGTATTAGGGAACTGATGCTGTGTGTGCTCATTGTGGGCATGCCTTCTGGAATGACCACAGCTTTCAAAACACTTCATTTCCTTGAGAGGAGAGCAGCATTGGCAGTACTTTCCAACCGATGAGAATAAGTGAGTATCATCTTACAAGAAAGAGACTATCACAAATACATAGAACAGCTGATTGCATAGTGTTAGATAACAGTTTTATTTAGGTCTAAATACAGAGAATTGGCCCCCTGGCAACTCAACTACTTAATATTCATGCATAACTGACAAATTTACTGTTAGTTCATTTCCTGGCATTTTATAACATTAAAAACATTTACCATTTTTAAAAATATGGTTTTCCACTGGAGTCCAGATTTGCAAATGAAGAGCTAGCTTTTGACCTGCAGCATCTGGCTCTGAGATGTCCTAAACTCCAGCGTTTCTGTATTCAGGTCATTCAACTCACAGAACATGACAAGGGTTTTAAGTAGACTCCAGATTTTGTGGGAAGAGTTTTACTTCAAGTCACAGTTTGGGTACCTGTTACTTTTCCTGCAGTATTTGGGATCAGAACTGTCCAAAGTCTCTCCTCCCTCCCTGAGGAATCAGGCTGGACTTACTCCACGATGTCAGGGACCCATTTAACTCAGCAGCTTCAAACCCAACAGAGAACTGCTTGCTCCTGGAATCTGGCGTCATCTTTGAGCGTGATGGGGAGGGTCGGTGGTAGCAAGAAAATGCAGCTACCTCAGGGTTCTTTGGGGAGCCTGGAGGGTTTGTCAGTGTGTAGTGGCTGCCATCCCAGCATGCAATTTCCATGTCCCCTGAGACTAGCTGAGGTGTTGGTGAGATCATACAAGGAAGGCTTACTGACTCACTCGACTAAAAATCTCACCAAATGCTGCCAAACTGTCATATTTCAGCAAAGATCTCCACGTGAAGTAAAAAAGCAGGCTGAAAGTAGTGTGCGGTGGGCCTGCCTTGTAGGGCTGAGGTTGGACTTCTGCTCCCTCAGCACTGTGACTTTATCTATAATACAGTGAACATAACAACCCCAGGCAGGTGGAAGAGATCGGTCCTGTTTCCTGTCCATTAGCCGATGTCCATGCTGCTGAGGGTCCCCAAGGTCTGGAATACCTCGGGGGTTATTTCCTATGGGAAATGGTGGCTGTGACAGTGACCACTGATGTTGGGGAACTCATGTGGTTGTGCATGACAAAGCCCTGACTCTATGTCAGGCACCTGTTCTAACATCCAGGAATGTCCCTGCCTGGTCTAGCGGGGTCAGGAGCACAGAGCATGTCACAGGACCCCATGGCATTAGCTCCATTCAAACCTTCCTGTGAGTGGAGCCCAAGATTCAGCCCTTTCCTTGGGGGGCAAAATCACGGGCATCCTTCAGAACACAAGTGCTTCCCAGCGCTTCCCCAGCTCGCCTGTGCCCGTCCTGGTCAGCAGCCACTCAGGAGCAGGTCACAGCTGCACTTCCTCCTGGGGCAAAGCCTTGAACCTCACGGTCACTAGCGTGGAGTCTGGTACAGGGTGGCCACTGTTGTGCCGGGGTTTGCATGTGGATGTTGGGATGCTCTGCCCGTGAAGGGCTCTGGCCTTGGAGAAGCGGATGACAGGGTTGTGTGAACCTCAGGGATGTAAAGTTTCCATGCAGTGCGCAGCCTTCACAGGCACTGTCCGTGGTTCTGGGGCACACAGTGCTCTTAGAGCCTTCTCTGGACAGGTGTGCTTTCTGCGGGCTGTTCAGAGAAGGGTAACAGAGGAGTATTAGGATCCTGCGTAGCCCTGCCTGACAGGAGTGTGTCAGTGAAGAGACCTTACCCTCTCTGCATTTAAGAGACATCTGTTTTGGGCCAGGGATATAGCTCAGTGGTTCTGGCGCCTGTCTTGCAAGCGCAAGGACCCAGGTTCGATCCCCGGTAACCACATAACAATACTGGGCGTGGAGACTCACACCCAGCAGCAACCAGTACCACATACCACAGTGCCGGGCATGGTGACTCATGCCTGTAATCCCAGCACTTGGGAGGCAGAGGCAGGAGGATTGTGATGTGAGTTTGAGGCTGAGCTCAGGGCCAGCCTGAACCACAAAGTGAGACCCTGTCTCAAAAAAAAAAAAAAAAAGAAACATCTGTTTTCCTGTCTCCCTAAACAGCTCCAGCCTAGTAGAGATGTTTCGCCCTGGTAAATGTATTCATATACAATTTCTCTACTTGATATCTTATACCGCATTTCTCAAAAAAATGTATCATTTTTCCACATGGAGTCACACTGAGAAGTTTTAGTAGGTTGGATCGGGGACACCTGCGCTTCCGCCTTCAGTCTCTGTCTCCCTCATTCCCCTTCCTCCCCTGCTCCCCAGACTCTGCTACATTAGATTCTATTAATATCGCAGAATGCTGGAGTATGTTTGGGAAGCTGGTACCTGCATTTAAAATATCTCAGTCATTTTCAACCCCATTACCCTCACCCCGTTTCTCTTCCTCCCCATCTCCAAGAGTCACCTTCTAGCTCCCTGCCGCCTCTCATTCACCCACTCGTCCATTCGTCCATTTGTTTGGTTTCTTGTATAACAGAAATCATGCAGCGTGTAACTTTCTGAGTTTGGCTCTTTTCTCTCAAGGGATAGAGGAAATGTGGTTATATTCACAATGGACCATTCTTTTTTTTTTTTGAAATGCTCTCTTTTTAGGCCTCATTCAGTCTTAAAAACAGTGCTTCCCTTGCTTCCCCTGACCGGTAGTTCCTCTCATATTTAATGGTGGAGATTTGTCAGGCTCTAAATTGAATTGGATGCGACCAGGGACCCGCACAGCACCAGCTACAAGAACATGGCTCAGCAGGGAGTTTCCGGGAGGTCGGCAGACAGATGGCGAAGAGCAGATGCGGTTAGCGCAGCAGCTCACCCTAAATCTTTATAGAAACTGGGGTGGGGGCAGCAGAGGGATCGAATGTGGTGCCAACTTCCCTGTCTAAACTCTCTCATGGTGTGTGGAGTGATGGCTTGTGACTTTGCTGTAAATTAAGAACAACGGGTATCTCCACTAATCTACTTCTGCAGCAGTTTCAGTCACACATGGCTTTGTCTCCTTGAGTGTGAAAAGAAGAGTGAGAGTTGACCGGATTCATTATCACAGGTCGGGAGACGGCTCTGGTTCCACCTGCGCTCTCCCCAGGTGGGAAGCACAGGCCTGTGCCCCCCCAGCTGAGCCACCCCACAGTGTGACCCTCACTGTGCTTCGGGACAGGCCTCAGAGGAGGGCACCCCTCCACTGTCTGTGGAGACACGCAAGGAAAAACACAAGCATCAGATGCTTGGACAGAAACCTGGGAAAATGAGATAACCTTTGCAGTGGTTTGGAACCACCTTAGGAAACGGTGGAAACAGCAGAGGCCATGCTTTCCTGCCCTGCAGTGTCCTTCCACCCTCTCCTTCCCCACCACTTGGGACAAAGCAGCCATGACGTTTGTCCTCAACGCTTTGTACAGTCTGCAGTGATGCTGTCAGGCAATGACTCCTTCACACATACTAGTTTTCTTTTCTATTTGCCTAAAAATTACTATTTTTTTTAAAGAAATCGTTTCTTGGAACAAAAAGCATATTCTGGAGGGGTGTACTCCCAGGTCGCTTCCTAGAGCAGGGCATTGATATTTCCCTCCCTGTTTTATTTGGTTCGGGGGAATGACAATGGCATCTCATGACGATGTAGTCCTTTAGTCTGTGTAGACTATCTGTCAGGGCTGTGAGGCCACCGCATTTCTGTCCTTCACAAGAGTGATGTGATGTGAGGATAGACAGGTCTCTGGAAGTTTCCCCATGAGTGAAGATGGGTCTCTCTCCAGTCAACGGTGGAGGACGGGCAGGCAGAGGCTCCATGCAACACTTGGAGGAACTGCCTCGAGGGAAGACCTTGACACAGCAGCTTTCAAGTCTGAATATGGAGTCCCCGCTGCTCCTGTGGGGCGGCAGCCCTGGCCCTGCACCTTTGCCACGCTGAGCACGTCCAGCTTCAGGCTTGGCACAGTCTGACCTGAGAGCCCAAGGAGGAGATTCCTTTTCTGGGTCTTCTGCATGATGAGTGTGTCGAGGGTCGGCAAGTAGACCATTGTGCCCCGAGCTCAAGACAGAACAGCATCCTCACTTTGGCTTGACCCTTTGAAAGAGAGGCACTCCAAACCCAGGTGCTTAGCTGCTTGCCCAAGCTGCCCTCTACTAAGAGATTCAAATGCTGGTATTTTCAGAGGACTGGAAACCTACTCTTTAAGGGTTTTGGGTTGCCAGAGTTGGACATACATTGTGAAAGCAGAGCATGTGTTACCTTGGAGGGGAAGATCTGCAGCCCTGCACCCTGCGTGTCTGTGAACAGCAAAGTGAGCATCCTTCCACCTTTCAGGAGACTGTCTGGCAACAGCGGACCAGCACGAACTTGGGCTCCCAGCACAACTACCCAACTGTGGTGTACTGCCATGGGAGTCAGACTGTCTTTAGTTTTACTTAAAAAGTGAGAACTGATTAAAATTGAAAGCATTGTCATGCCCCCGTGTTACTCAGGAATTCATAGGCTGTATCTGGAGACAGTGGGGAGAAGTCAGTGCGACGCCATGGAGGCCTCTGACCCTCAAAGCTGCTGTGTCTACTCTGATTTTACTTGTTTAAAATCAAGTAAACTGTCCTGTTTGTGGCAGACTCAGCTGTGACAGCAAGGTGCCCAGGGGCTGACTGGCACTCATGTCTCTGTGGGCTCAGGTTCCAGGCTGAGGTGCACAGCCACTGTCCTGTGTCCTCGCACGGCACATCCCCAGGCCGCTCCTCTTTTACATGGACACTGATGCCTCCACGGGCACCCAGGCCTCCTCCCACCTGATGTCACCACCTTGTGAGGTGCAGGATTCAGGGACACGTGGGACCTGCAGGGCAGTGAGAGGGCCTGGCCTCACAGGTTAGGTCTGACGTCCACCCTGGGCTCATCGTGGGATCACTTATGTCACAGTCACCTTCTCTGCTCTCCACTGTTTTATCTGAAATGTGCTGTGTACTTTTGGAGAGCCTGTCCCCCTTGTGATGCAGCACGAGGCAGCCATGGTGCTCCTGCCTGTCACCACCGTCTACTTCTGCATGGCCCCGCCTCTGCCTCTGCCTGTGTTGTGGCTCTCATTCCCCAGGGTTTGAATGGCAGATGTGCATCCAGATGTCCCATATCTGCTCTCGGAAGACACTGCTGTGAGTTGTGGAGTATCACTGTAGGGGAAGTTTGGCCCACAGAACTGACGTGTTTTGACTGCAGTGCAGCCAGTGTCTTGGGCAGCGCCTCAGGCAGTGCGGTGAGTGTGAGGGCAGCAGCAGTCTATTCCCTGTGGCTGACGACTGATCAGTGAGGAAGCAACGTTCATCACAGGGTATCTGAAGAGGTGGGTTTCAGAACTGGAAAACAATGGACGCTTTTGACAATTAATTTTAATATTCCATAGAAACCAGATTTTTAGGGGCTGGGGAGTTAGCTCAGTGGTTCCGGCGCCTGTCTTGCAAGCGCAAGGACCCGGGTTCGATCCCCGGTAACCACATACTATACTGGACGTGGAGACTCACCCCAGCAGCAACGAGTACCACATACCACAGTGCCGGGCGTGGTGGCTCACGCCTGTCATCCCAGCACTCAGGAGGCAGAGGCAGGAGGATTGCTGTGATGTGAGTTTGAGGCTGAGTTCAGGGCCAGCCTGAACTACAAAGTGAGACCCTGTCAAAAAAACAAAAAACAAAAAAAAAAAAAAACAGATTTTTAAATTTTGTTTAGTTTTTTTTCTGTTTTTAGCATCATTTTCTTGATGGTTTTTACGGAGAAATTTTCTGTATAAATCATCATCTTTGTAGTTTGTGACAAAGACTCCACCTCCTGAATGTTGCCTCTGCCCCCTGCACGGTCTGTGGGCATGGACTTTTCAGAGCACACAGTAGCTTTTGCTAATTGTGGGATAAAGAGAAGTACAGGGTTGGGATTGGTGACCAGTACTCATGCTGCTTTTTCTTGACAAATTTATTTTCTGTGATGTGTATATAACTCATGAAAGAACACTGTGGTTAGGAAATTATAAAGAATAAATTCATCCTTCAATAACTATACATTTCCAGGTAAACCCAAATGCCTCATTTATTTAGTTATTTGATATTAGAAGATACATAGTATGATACCTAATACTTATTTTCTGGAAAAAAAATTAAGTCCAGCTTTATCAGGAGTAGGCTTGTGGAACTGTGATTGTTTCACATAAATTATAAGACTTATTTGAGTGTAAAAGGCGCTGGAACCAAACATTTTGACCATTGACTCTTCTGCATGGAACATGCAGTTGGAATCTGGTTTCATCCCAACCCTGACTTCCAGTTCAGAGAGCATCACAAGGTTAGAACTCTGTGTTAACATCGACTGTGTAAAATCAGCAGGAGGATGCACTGCAACCTAAAAATAGAGTTTAAACTCAAGAAAGTAATTGTTGGTTGCCCTTTACACTAGATGCTCAGGAGCGGAGACTTCCGCTGAGCAGCTCCTCTCTGTGCTTGAGGGGAGGGCGCCTGCTGGAAAAGGGCTCTCGTGCCTGTGCCCTCGGCACCACTGCCGCTGTGGCGCTGTGGTCTTGTTTCAGTTTTATGGCTCGGTTGGCTACAGGAAATTATAAGCACACACTCTTTTAGCTACAGTAGTGGAGTTTTTTGTTATTAAAGCAAGGAGGTCAGTCAGTACTTCCAGGGAACTTAAGAAAAACCTTTGGCCCCAAAACAGGTTTTTTTTTAAAAAAAAGTTGAAATCTTTATTGGTACATTACATATACACATCATGATTGCATTCAACAATGAGAATTTGTACCAGTATATGACACAATTTAATTCTCATTTTTTTCCCATAGCTCTACCCTTTATATACATAAAATTTGTTTCCTTTCTTTTTTGTTACAACCTCATTATTTTTCCCCTTTCACCCTATTTTGCTTTGAGTATTTTCTATTTCACAATCTATAACATACAATTCTATGACTCACTTACATCTTTACTTTCTCATACCAGGGAAAAGATACAATATTTACCTATTTGTGACCTATTTATTTCACTTATGAGGATATCCTCAAAGTATGTCCATTTAAGTATAAATGATTCAAACTTGTCATTTTTTATGGCAGAGTAATGCTCCATTCCATAGAAGAACCACAGCTTTTTATATCCAGTCTCTAGTTGATGGACATTTGGGTTGTTTCCAAGATTTACCAATCACAAATTGGGCTGCTGTACACATGGGTGCACAAAGGTCACTGTGATATGAGGATCCTAAAAACTCAATTAAAAAACTGCTGGACCTAATCACCAAATTTAGCCACGTAGCTGGTTACAACATCAACGTTCAAAAATAAATAGCCTTTGTATACACAAACAGTAGACCCACTGAGATAGAAATTGGGGAGTCAGTCCCTTTCACAATAAATAAATAAAATATCTAAAAATAAAATAAAATAAAATAAAATAATAAAATATCTAGGAATCAATCTAACAAAGGAGGTGAAAGACCTCTACTCTGAAAACTATACCACTCTGAAAAAGGAGATAGAAGATGATATCAAAAAATGGAAAGATATACCTTGCTCCTGGGTAGGAAGAACCAATATCATCAAAATGACTATACTCCCAAAACTATTATACAGATTCAACACAATCCCAATTGAAGTCCCAATAGCATATTTCACAGATCTAGAGAAAAAAGATCCAAACTATCATCTAGAACCACAAAATACCTATAATAGCCAAAGCAATTCTAAGCAACAGGGACATGGTGGGGGGTATCACAACTCCAAAGCTGAAACTATATTATAAAGCCACTGTGATAAAAACTGCATGGTACTGGCAAAGTAACAGGCCTGAGGATCAATGGAGTAGACTAGAAGATCCAGAAACTACTCCAGATACACTGGGACACTTCATCTTTGACAAAGGAGTCAAAAATCCTCAATGGGGGAAAGATAGCCTCTTTAACAAATGGTACTGGAAGAAGTGGGCTTTAACTTGCCAAAGACTAAAGCTAGACCTAGCTCTTTCACCATGTACCAAGCTAAAATCAAAGTGGATGAGACCTAAGTATTAAAACAGACACTCTAAACCTGCTGCAAAACAGGTTAGGTAAAACTCCTGAAGACATTGGCTTAGGGAAAGACTTCTTGAACAAAACCTCTATAGCACAGGAATTGACAGAAGAAATCAGCAAATGGGACCACATTCTTTTAAAAAGCTTCTGCACAGCAAAGGAAACCACCAACAGGCAACCAACAATGTGGGAAAAAATCTTTACCAGCTGTTCCTCAGACAAAGGGTTATTATCTAGAATATATAAAGAGCTAAAAAAAAAAAAAAAAATCAGCCCACCCAAATTTAAAGACCCAATTCAAAAATGGGAATCCAGAATGAAAAGTGAATATTTTTCAGAGGAAAAAGTAAGAGCAGCTAGGAAGTATATGAAGAAATGCTCAACATCATTAGTCATTCGAGAGATGCAGATGAAAACAGCACTGAGATTTCACCTCACTCCATAAAGAATGGCTGCCATTCAGAATTAGCCAGCAACAAATGTTGGTAAGGCTGCAGAGAAGAAGGAACCCTTCCTCAAAACAGTTTTAAAACCAAAATTACAAAGCAGGTAGAGAACAGTCACTGGCGGAGATGAGCATGGCTAGTGCCTGGGTGCTGTCAGGGCTCACTTATGTGCCTTGGAGCCACTGTCAGCATCGCCTGGCTCCTGGATGGGCCCTCAGGCTCCTCAGACAGGTTCAGAGCCTTAGAGATTATGGCCCTGGGCTCTGAGAGGGACTGTGCCTAGGTTTCCATGAAATCCTAGACCAGTGATGTTGAACCTGTGTCCTCTGAGAGCCACCTGCTGCCTGCGCTCACAAGGCTTCTCTGAGCCCCCACCTGTCCTGTTGGGCAGGTTCTGACCTTGTCATCCTCTGGGCTGTGGGTGTCGTACTCAGCAGGAGCTGTCCTGCGGACTTGCTGGCCCTCTGCTCATGTGGGCCCTGCCTACCCTGCCCTTTGCTCCTGGCCTGCGAGTTACCCATGAAGGACTTCCAGCTCTTAAACTTCCCCATCAGCAGCCATTTGTATTGTTCTACAGGACCTGAGATGTCTCCTGCAGCACTGGACACAGGAGGACCTTGGGAAGGGCTGGCTTGGCACCTCACCAGGGGGCACAGCATCACTGGATCCCCAAGGCAGGAAGCTGACTGTGCCCGTGGCACTCTTTTGGAGAGCAGTCCTCTCCACTTTTGAATAGTCTAGTGGCCTGAACAAGGATACCAAGTGCTGCCGAGGCCTGGAGGCGCTCTGTGCTGTGGCTCCTCCTGCCATCTGTGTCCTTCCTGTGCCTATCACTCTCACTTTGAAAGTGTGGCTCCCTGTTCATTGGCCAGGCTAAGACGCAGCCACCTGTACTGCTGCTCCCAGCTCTGAGTGTCTCCTGGTGCTACAGCGGGGGCCAGAGGCTCCATCCAGCCCAGGGAGGGTCCACCTGCTCTATCCCTCAAAGTCTGGCCTCAGCCCTGCCACTGTTTCCACCGATGGGCAGGACACAGGGGATAGTGTTGCTGTGGGTCCTGAGAGCTCTGGCCCCCGATGCCACAGTGCAGGTAGACAGGGTGGGGAGGAATTCACTAGGCAGGAATCTTTCCCTCTGAAACCGCACTGTAGGCTCCTGTGGCTCTGAAGTTGTTGTTCTTCACTTGTTTGTTTTATCTGCATTTCACCTATGCAGGGAGTTCTTCCTGCCTTGGCTGCCTTGCTGAGTACGTGCTGTTTAGTTTGAATGAACTTTTGAATCACCATCCAGTCATGGAAATTAACTGGTGTTTCCTGAACCACTACTTGCTTTCCAGAGCCTCTCATGGGCCGGTGGTCCTCTCCCCCACGTGGCCAACGTAGCCTTAGAGTAAGGATCTCAGCCTTTAAGTTAGGGGCTACAGACCCATGGCCCATGGCAAATAAAGAAACTGCATTTTCATGGCACCAGTTCTGTTGCAGGAGACATTTCACTGGTGGAAGGAAACAGTACCTCAAAGAATGCATCCTGCAGTGCTGTCTTTTCCTGAACTCACAGAGGGACGGGGGACAGTGTGTGTGTGTGTGTGTGTGTGTGTGTGTGTGTGTGTGTGTGTGTGTGTGTGTGTGTGTGTGTTGTGTAGACTCTGGGCCTAATATGAGCAGGCTCAGTCTGAACTGCACTGCCAGGAGCCTGTGTTGTCCTTTTATCCAGCCTGGAGCGCAGGTCCTGCCACAAGGCTCACATCACACCAAGGACTCTAGGGTGCAGTATGAGGTGCCCAGGTCGCAGTGCCAGGCCAGTCACGTGGTCCCAGTGACCCCAGCGCACCTCTCCTGGGCTCTTCCTCCCCAGCACCTGCATGTCCCTGTCCCCTCTCCACACTGAACACAGCCTGGACCCCAAGGAGGGGATGTGCTTTCCTGAGCTCCTCCAAGGTCACACTGGAAGCCCAGACCCCATGCCCAGGAGCTTGGACAGGCACAGTGGCCAAGGTCTGCCTCCTTTCTTTGTGACTCGGGCACAGCAGGGTCACTTGGGCCCAGGCTGTGCTGGGGCTGAGGACAGAAATGATCACAGTATGGCAGTTGCATTCTGGAGGGTGATGCTGTGCTGGGGACCTGCAGTGACTCAAGTGTGGCCCAGGGAGGACTGTGGAGGTGGCAGTGATGAGTGGGGAAGGTGACATCAGGAGCCTCCACAGCTGCATGTGATGAAGTGGCTCATTTTGAAACCTCGCAGCCGAATTTCCCAAGATGGAATCTGTCTGAGGGAATTACAGGCCTGAGGTACTGAAATCAGGTGAGCCCAGGGACCCAACCTGCTTCTAAAACATTCTCCTATGACCCACTAAATACTTACGTCAGCAAAATGTTAGGAATAACTTGAAGGGACAAGGCAAAAAGTTTAGGCCTGACACCTAAACTCGTGTTCTTTTTTTATTGAAAGTTTTATTGGTACCTTAAATATACACATTATGATTGCACTCAACAGTGAGAATTTGTACCAGTATATGACAAAACTTAATTCGCATTTTTCCCATTCTCTTACCCACCATACCATTCCTACCCCCTATATACATAAGCTTTGTTTCTTTTCTCTTTTTTTATTATAATCTCATTATTTTCCCCTCATCATTTACCCTTTCACCCCTTTCCCTTTGTGTTCTTGGAGAATTTTTAACAGGATGAGTAAAGCACTCAGAGTGTAGGAATTGCTGAAATGACATGGTCCAGGCCAAACCGCAATCACAGAAGTGACAGATGATACAGAAGACTGACATTTGTGTCTGGACTTAAGATGACCTTTTATTTCTTTTTACTTTTTAAAAATACTCCAAAATTTCCAAAGTGAACTTGTACTAAGCTTAAAATGGCTAAGCCCACTTTTAAAATTATAGCCTCTTTAACAAATGGTGCTGGAAAAAGTGGGCTTTAACTTGCCAAAGACTAAAGCTAGATCTAGCTCTTTCACCATGTACCAAGCTAAAATCAAAGTGGATATGAGACCTAAATATTAAAACAGACACTCTAAACCTGCTGCAAAACAGGTTAGGTAAAACTCCTGAAGACATTGGCTTAGGGAAAGACTTCTTGAACAAAACCTCTATAGCACAGGAATTGACAGAAGAAATCAGCAAATGGGACCACATTCTTTTAGAAAATGCTCAAAGTAAAATAGGGTGAAGGGGAAAAACTAATGAGATTATAACAAAAAGAAAACAAATTATATGTATATGGGGGGTGGTAGGGTAGTTAGGGCTATGGGAAAAAATGAGAATTAAATTGTGTCTTATACTGGTACAAATCCCCATTATGGAGTGCAATCAAGATGTGTATATGTAATGTACCAATAAAGATTTCAATTAAAAAAAAAAGCTTCTGCACAGCAAAGGAAATCACCATCAGAGCAAAAAGGCAACCAACAATGTTGGTAAGAAGAAAAAATCTTCTTTACCAGTTGTTCCCCAGACAAAGGGTTATTATCTAGAATATATAAGGAGCTAAAAAAAAAATCAGCCCACCCAAATTTAAAGACCCAATTCAAAAATGGGAATCCAAAATGAACAGATATTTTTCAGAGGAAAAAGTAAGAGCAGCTAAGAAGGACATGAAGAAATGCTCAACATTATTAGTCATTCAAGGGATGCAGATGAAAACAGCACTGACATTTCATCTCACTCCACAAAGAATGGCTGCCATGTCAGAATTAGCCAGCAACAAATGTTGGCGAGGCTGCGGAGAAGGAACCCTTCTCCACTGTTGGTGGGACTGTAGATCCTTACAACCCCTGTGGAAATCAGTTTGGAGAGTCCTCAAAAAGCTAGGATTGCAGGTCCCATTTGACCCAGCCATCGCTCTGCTAGGTATATACACAAAAGAATTAAAAGACATATCACAGTGACATTTGTGCACCTATGTTTATAGCAGCTCAATTTGTGACTGGTAAATCTTGGAAACAACCCAAATGTCCATCAACTGGAGACTGGATAAAAAAACCTGTGGTTCTTCTACAGAACAGAGTGTTACTCTGCCATAAAAAATAAGTTTGAATCATTTATACTTAAATGGACATACTTTGAGGATATCCTCATAAGTGAAATAAATAGGTCACAGATAGGTGAATGTCGCATCTTTTCTCTGGTATGAGAAAATAAAGATGTAAATGAGTTCTAGAATTGTATGTTATTTATTATGAAATGGAAAATACTCAAAGCGAAATAGGGTGAAGGGGGAAAATGTTGAGATTGTAACAAAAAAGAAAGGAAACAAATTTTATGTATATAATGGGAGTGGGAAGGTGGGTAGGGCTATGGGAAAAAATGAGAATTAAGTTATATCTTATACTGGTACAAATTCTCATTGTGGAGTGCAATCATTATGTGTATATGTAATGTACCAATAAAGATTTCAATTTTAAAAAATTATGTGTACAAACATTTTACAATGACTTGAAAAAATCTATCTGAAGCATTTTCTGTTTCCTAAGGGATTTCGATATTTCCATATCTGACCTACAGATATACTTTGAATGGTGTCACAATGTACACAATAATCTCCTGCAGGGAGTCCTCTTTTACAGGTTTGAAGATGTCTGATGTTTCAGAGGTTGCTGTGTAGACTCTGTATATACCAAGTGGATAAGAAGAGGTGTTTTGTGGTGGCTCACCACTGATTCAAGGGTTACACAAAGTTTCCTCTCTCTGTGGAAGAAAACTGTATTGTAAATAATATGTTCACATTTCATCATTTAAAATCTAATAAAAATGTGTCTGCAGGCTTAATCAGCAGACCCTTTGGATGCAGTGCACACTGACAGGCCCTGAGACTAGAGAGAGGGACAGGACAGCTGGTGTTCTCTGGGCTGTGACAGAGTCCTTAGGAATTACTTGAGGCTGGTGTGGAGCATCTTTGGTAGCTGTGCCGTGGAAAGATAAGACATGGCATTTCTGCCTCTCAATGCTGAAAAGGGCAGTTATTATACCATGCTTTTCTCACTCTGGTGTAAAAGATTTTGGAGGAAGAGCACATTCAGGTGCGGAGCATGTGATGGCTCTGCTGGGGCCATTGAGATCTGCAGGGTCAGAGTGCATAGTGTATATGGCTGGAGTCACGGCATCTGCAGGGGAGGAAATGTGAGAGAGGAGAACAGAGGAAAGAAGGCTGTGCAAGCAGAGGGTCAGGGAGAAAGGCAGAGTCCCTGAGTGAAGCCTGCAGGTATGGCTGTCAGTGGCCATTCAGCGTCCCTGGTGTGATGGGGCTGACACTGCAGTGTGCCCAGCTCAGGGGCAGGACCGTCTGAAGGCTCTGCTCCTGTATGTACAGGGATGACTGGTTTCAGCTGGTTCCTGGGGTCCCTACACGATAGCTCCCTGAGGTCCAAGATCTAAGCCACAGCCCTCAAGGCCCTGACATCATTCCTCTCACCTGAGATGGGGGAGTGGACAGGGTCCTACCTCTGTCGTGCTGGCCAGCTCCTCCATGCCCGCACTCCCATGGCACTGTTGGTATTATTCCTATGCCTCCATTAGATGTATCATAGGTATTTAATGTTCCCTTGTGCTGCTGTACATTTCATGCAAATCAAAAAATGTTAGTTTTATCAAAATAAAACTAAATTATAAAATAATTCAATGTTTGTTTATCGATGATATCTTTAAAATCTCCACACTGTTAAATGATGCATTTTCTGTAGATTTCCTGGACTTTCTGTACACAGAAAGTGTGTGTTATGCTATATGTTAGCTATAGGTTTTGCTATCTTCCTCCTGAGTAGTTCCATCAGCATCTCTGGATGCTGGGTCCCCGAGCCAGGCAGAAGGGAGGTTGGTGACACCAATGGCTGTATTTTTGCCGTCTGTAGAAGATTTGCCACATGCTTTATTTGTAAGGATCCTTCTACCTCCACTCTGCTCATTCTTATCAACTCAATTATTTAGTTTTTATATTTAATATAATGTGATGTAATTTGATTTTTGAGTGCTGAACCAAACTTGCATTCCTGAAAAAAATGCACAGTCCTTTTTGGTGATAATTTCACTGTATCACACAATATTTGCTGATATTTTAATTGGTAGTTTTGCACATGCTTGTTTATCACAGATCACCTAATTTCTTTTACAAAGATTCCTTTGTCTGGTTTGAAGTAAGGTTAATTTGGCCTATAAACAAGTTTGGGAAGTGTTCTTCCTACTTTGGATAGTTTGTATAATGGTCTTGCTTATTCTTTTTTTTTTAAATTCAAATCTTTATTGGTACATTATGAATACACATAATCATCACACTCAACATTGAGAGTGTGTACCGGAATATGACATGAGTTGATTCTCATTTTTTTCCCATTCCCCCTCCCACCCTGCAACTTCCCACCCCATATATATGTAAGCTTTGTTTTCTTTTATTGTTACTGTCACAGTCTTTTCCCCCTCATTATTTACCCTTTCATCCCATTTCCTTTTAAATATTTTCTATTTTACATTATCAACTACATGTACTGGAACTCATTTACATCTTCCTTTTCTCATACCAGAGAAAAGATATATTTACCCATCTGTGACCTATTTATTTCACTTAGGAGGATGTCCTGAAGGTACATCCATTTGAGTATGAATGACTCAATCTTATTTTTAATGGCAGAATAATACTCCATTGTATAAAAGAACCACATACATCTTCTTTATCCAGTCTCCAATTGATGGACATTTTGGTTGTTTCCAAGATTTAGCAATCACAAACTGAGCTGCTATAAATATGGGTGCACATAATGTCGCTGTAATATGAATCTTTTAATTATTTTGTGTATATACCTAGCAGAGGAATGACTGGGTCAAATGGGATCTCTAAGCTAGTGCTTTTTGAGCAATCCAGAGGTTGTATGAGTCTATACTCCCACCAACAGAGGAGAAGGGTTCCTTCTCTGCAGCTTCGCCAACATTATTTGCTGGCTAATTCTGAGACAGCAGGAAGAAAGATAGCCTCTTTTAACAAATGGTGCTGGAAAAACTGGGCTTTAACCTGCCAAAGATAAAAGCTAACATATCTCTTTTACCATGGACCAAGCTAAAATCAAAATGGGTTGGAGACCTAAATATTAAAACAGACACACTAAACCTGCTGCAAAACAGGTTAGGTAAAACTCTTGAAGACATTGGTGTTGCTTATTCTTAACTGTGGGATATTTCTGGGCATCTTCACAATTGCAGATTTATTTCCTAGACATATGACTGTTAGGAGTTTTTATTTCTTCATTTGGTTTTTATAAGTTATGTTTTCCAAGGAATTTTCCCATTTCAATTGGATTGTCAATTTGTGATATAAAGTTGTTCACACTGTTCTCTTTAAAATCTTTAAATGTTGGGCTGAGGATTTAGCTCAGTGGTTCTGGCACCTGCCTTGCAAGCGCAAGGGCCCAGGTTCCATCCTTGGTAACCACATACAGCAAAGCAGGGTGCAGTGAGTCACACCCAGCAGCAGTCAGTACTATATACCACAGGGCCAGGTGTGGTGGCTCACGCCTGTCATCCCAGCACTTGGGAGGCAGAGGCAGGAGGATTGTTGTGAGTGAGTTTGAGGCTGGGCTCAGGGCCAGCCTGAACTACAAAGTGAGACCCTGTTTTAAATAATAATAATAATAATAATAATAATAATGTTGCTAACAGAAAATTATCAGATCTGTGATAATTTTTCCTTTCCATTTTTGATTTCATTGTTTTAAGTCTTTTTGTGTGTGTGGCTTTTTTTGGTTAGTTTGGCTTTGATGTTTTCCACATTATTCCTGCTTAGTTCCTGCTTTTTGGTTTTCATCTTACATTCAGTTTCTATTATTCTCACTTCTTATAAGTGTATTGACACCTCTTCAACATGTACATATATAGTTGCAACTTTTCTTATGTTCACCATTAACTGTATCTCATGAAAGTCATTAAGAGATATTTTTATAGCCTTTCTCATTGACTTTTGTATTTTTAGAGGTATGTTACTTAATTTTGGTATAACTGGCATTCACTAGTTAGCTTTCTTTTTTTTTAAATTGAAATCTTTATTGGTACATTACATATACACATCATGATTGCACTCCATAATGGGGATTTGTACCAGTATAAGACACAACTTAATTCTCATTTTTTCCCATAGCCCTATCCACTCTACGACCCCCTTTATATACATAAAATTTGTTTCCTTTCTTTTTTGTTACAATCTCATTATTTTCCCCCTTCACCCTATTTCACTTTGAGTATTTTCTATTTCACAATATATAACATACAATTCTAGGACTCATTTACATCTTTATTTTCTCATACCAGAGAAAAGATGCAATATTTACCTATCTGTGACCTATTTATTTCACTTATGAGGATATCCTCAAGGTATATCCATTTAAGTATAAATGACTCAGACTTATCATTTTTATGGCAGAGTAATACTTCATTCTGTAGAAGAACCACAGCTAGTTAGCTTTCTTATTATTGAGCACAAATTTAGTTGTACTATTGTTAGACTATGTTCTGAATAATCTCATTCACTTTGAATTTGGTGGGGCTTACCTGGTTTCAGCATAAGGTCAGTTCTGGTAAGTGTTCTGTGTGTACTTAAGAGTGAAATTGTAGTCCTGACTTCCTTAAGTATTAATAGCTGAATTTTATGAATCATTTTGTTTAGAACTTTTAAATCCACACTGAATGCTGAAACTTTCTGTTAATCTATATGCTTAACCTGTCAAATTTTACTAATTTGTTTTTTCAAAGATTCGTCTTTTTGTATCTTATATTTTGAAGTCATGTAGTGGCACTGTGGTATCTACTACTGATTGCTGGTGGGTGTGAGTCACCACACCTGGAATTGTTGTATGTAGTTACTGGAGATTGAAACTGGGCCCTTGCAAGACAGGTGCCACAACCACTGAGCTAAATCAGTGGTTGGCCCCGTGAAATATCTTCTTTATCACTTCTCTTTATGTTAGCCTTAAACTCTACCTTCTTTGATAATTAGTATGTAGTGATTTATACATTGAAATATCTCTGTTTTAGCATTTAAGCTGTATTCTTCATGTTCATGGCTGTTTTTATTTAATATAGTTAGATCATGTCTAATAAATGTAATTCCCAACATTTTAATATTTAAATCTACCATGTTACTATTCATGATCTATTTCCACATACTTTTTTTTTTTTTTTTAAGGTCTTTTGAGACAGGGTCTCGCTTTGTGGTTCAGGATGTCCCTGAGCTCAGCCTCAAACTCATATCACAGCAATCCTCCTGCCTCTGCCTCCCGAGTGCTGGGATGACAGGCGTGAGCCACCACGCCCAGCACTGTGGTGTGTGGTACTGATTGCTGCTGGGTGTGAGTCTCCACACCCAGTATGGTATGTGGTTACTGGGGAATAGAACCTGGGCCCTTGCGCTTGCAAGACAGGCGCCGGAACCACTGAGCTATATCCCCGACCCTCCACATACTTTCATTTCCTCTTTTTTTCACCATAGTGTTGTAGCCCAGAGTTGTTTTATATTCATTCTGTCCTCTTTTGACTTATTTGTATATTGTACTACTCATCTTTGAGTGGCTTCCCCAAAAGTTACTGTAGCCACTATCACGAGTGCCTTATTTTTTATTGCTTTTTGAGCACTAGGGCTATCAGATGTTCTGACTCCTTTACCAAGTTCTGCTTTGCCTTAGTTATTAATATTAATCCTGCACTCATTTTAAGGTAGCAAGACCTCACAACTACTGGCTTGTACAGTTGGTATTACTTTAGATCCATTTATTCACCTCCTTGTTTTATTTCCTTCATCTGTCCGTTCCCTGGTTTGTATCTTCATCATGTCCCTCCTCCCAGAAGAGCTCTCTGAGTGTAAGTGTGGATTTCCTGATAACAAACTACCTCACTTTCTGTTTTTCTAAATGTCCTCATTTTCCCTTTATTTTAAAGATATTTTTTCAAGCTGCAGAAGTTGAGGTGGACATTGATTTCTTTCACATTTTGAAAGATGTCTGTGTCAGCCTTCTATCACTGTGACAAAATACCTGATATAATCAGATTAGAAGGAAGAAAATTTTGGCTCATGGTTTCAGAGGTTTTGGTCCGTGATTGTTATTGGCCTCTGTGGGAGACCACGGAGGAGCACATGGTGGAAGGGAGAGTGAAAAGGGCGAGTCTGTGTCCCCGAGGCCGCACCCAGTGACCTCACTTCCTCCCACTGGGTCCCGCCTCCTGGAGGTTCTCCTGCCTCCCAGCAGTGCTACAGCTTGGGGACAGGCCTCCAACTCTGGACACTGGAGGTCCCACCTTGAGGCTCCCACAGCGTTTACCAGAAACCCACTGATGATCACCTTGAGGCGTTGTGACTCCTTCAGAGTATAGATGTTCAGAAAGGAGGTGAAAATGATGGGCACAGTGCCAGAGCAAAAACTTTGACGAGACTGGAAAACTGGAAAAACTGCATGAGGATCTGAGAAATCGTATTATTTTGAACTCTTTGTTTTGACATCACTTTTTCCATCAGACAGCCTTCTCAGACTTGAATATACAGACACGAGAAACACAGCCAACATCTCTCCATGAAATGACCACCATTCTGCCATTTCTTCTGTCTGATGCACTTGCCCATGTGTGTGGAACATGCACACTGTGTGTGCATATGCAGCTGGCACTGAGCTGTACATTTGATATGGGATTTCATTTACTTTATTCAACACTGTGTTAACATTTTTACATTCCATTAAATTTGTTTTTCAAATCATCTTAGGTGATGACTGGCGCATGTCCCACTGTAAATTTATCCATTTATTTATGTCTCGGTATGTGGGGGAGAGGCTTTTTGGCTACTCTCTTATGTTTCATACCAAGGCCTGAAAACTACTCTGAAAAGGAGATAGATCAGCAGGAGAGCAGAAATAGGATTTCCCTGGATATTAGTATTTTGCAAGCACAAGATCTTCTCTGGGAAGAGGTGAACTTCCCAGGAGCAGTTAGATTCCCCCATAGTTCACATTCCATTTAATTTTTTTACTATCATTTGTTTTATTGGTAAATGTTAGATATACACAATGATCAGTTCATCACAGGAATTTGTGCCTGTACAGGACACATCTTCATTCCCCTTTTTCCACCACTCCCCCCCTCCCTTCAACCCTTCTGCCTTTACTTATTTTGTTTTGCTTCCATTGCTTCCTTCTTTTCTCGTTTTTTGTTTCCCTTCCTTCTTTCCCTCTCTCCCCTTCCTAGTTTCCCTTTTCTTTTGAATAATTTCTTCCTATTCCACATTGTCTATTACACATTTTAGTCTTTATTTACCCTTTCAATTCCTCATACTAGAGAAACAATGTGATATTACACGTGTCATATTTATCTCATTTAAGAGAATACTCTCAAGGTGCATCAATTTAGCTATAAACAACTCAAGTTTATCCTTCTTTGTAGTTGAGTAAACTACTGTGTTTTTAAAAACACATCTATCCGTTCATTGGTTGATGGGCATTTGGGTTGTTTCCAAGATTTGCAAACTGTGCTGCTATTAATATGGGTGCACATATATCACTGTGATGTGAGGCTTTTAATTGTTTTGAAAATATAACTAGAAGAGGAATAGCTAAGTCAAATGGGACCTCTAATTCTAGATTTTTTAGGAATTTACACAGTGGTTGCACATTCTCACCTACAGTGAAAAAAGGTTCCTTTCCCCATAACCCTGCTAGCATTTATTATTGACTGATTTCTTCATATTAGCCATTCTTTTTGAAATGAGATGGAATCTCAGCAGTGTTAATTTGCATCTGTTGAATGACATGTGATGTTGAACATTTTTAAATGTAATAATTTATCATTGTACTTCTTAATTTGAAAAATATCTGTTCTTTTCAGATGCCCAATTTTTTGACTAGATCTTTAAATTTTTTTTTTATAATCTTTATTGGTACATTAAATATACACATCATGATTGCACTCCATAATGGGGATTTGTACCAGTATAAGACACAACTTAATTCTCATTTTTTCCCATAGCCCTACCCACCCTACCACCCCCCCATATACATAAAATTTGTTTCCTTACTTTTTTGTTACAATCTCAACATTGTCCCCTTTCACCT